>CM076987.1:34872798-34914401 GCA_039105355.1 Benthosema pterotum
AGAAGAGAAGAGAAAGAATAGAGAGAAGAGAAGAGAAGAAAGAGAAGAGAAGAGAAGAGAAGAGAAGAGAAAGAGAAAAGGAGAGGAGAGGAAGGAGAGAGAGGAAGAGGAGAGAGAGGAGAGGAGAGGAAGAAGAAGGAGGAGGTGTCCGACACTGAGGTGACTTTGCCATCAACAGTGGACCATAGAGGATGGATCTAGGCATGGGCATGGGAAATGCCCCCCTAAAATGCCCAGTCTGCCCCACCAAAAACGATAGCATTCAAACAACCCAAGATATTTCAAATTAAAATGCCTATATTTAAAATGATCTGAAACACTACTACTGCTACAAACTAACTACAGCTGTGGCAGCACTAAACCAACATAGCAATTTCATCATTGAAAACAGAAAACTCTCTGAGTCAGACCTTTAGTTTTATGCATGCTGCGTGTCTGTTGCAACTCAACAACAACTGATGTTATTATTTGATGCTTTACCTGACTAATAAAAGTCCTGTACCGAAAAATGTATTGGTGTGACTTCATCGATGAAGTCGCCCCCCCCCCCCCCCCCCCCCCCCAAGAACAGTGTCCACCCCGATGTACACTATAGTGAAGATGCAACTTTGAAAGTCAAATAACCTTTCAATTGTGTGTGATGTGTATGTCTGTGTGTGTATATGTGTGTGTGGGGCGGTGCTTGGGGGCTTTGGTTGGACCTGAGCCTCCAGTTTTTACACCATCCAGTTATTCCTTGTCCGTTACACAGTGGAATCCAAATTACGCATGCTCATGCAAATCTTGATTTTTAACAAACAATTCCTCTCGGGGCATAAGAAACCTGAGATGCGGCGGTATAGTTGAGCTAAGGGGGTTGTGGGGTGGGTGGGTGGGTGCATGGGAGGGGGGTGAATGGGGCAACCGCAATGGTCACATTTGCAAATGCATGAAAAACCAAAACTGAAGAGACTTCCAATGAACGACATAGCCGTTCAACAAAGGCAAAACACACATGCACAACACGCATGCAGGCACACACACACACACACACACACACACACACACACACACACACACACACACACACACACACACACACACACACACACACACACACACACACACACACACACACACACACACACACACACACACACACACATCATTTTCCACAGCCTCCGCGATGCAAACCTGGCTGCAATCCCACAGAGCATTAGGATTTAAAGTGAGCATGAAACACAAAGCCTTCAAGCAGATTAAATTTCAAATCAAGCAGGCCATGTAAATGATGTGGGTGACAGGGAGGGGGGGCGGGGGCGCAATTAGCATGCCAGGCTAGTGTTAAAGCAATTAGGCAAAACAGACTGTTGGAGAACCACAGCTAAGGCATGGATAGGCCCAAGCATTTCCATATTGCTCTCGAGGATATTGTGAGGCGTTTGTGTGTGTGTGTGTGTGCTGTGTGCGTGCATGCACACGCGCAAGTTTAATCGCCCCGCAGATGTTGTCGTGGGTTGGTGTGTTATACGCAGGTGTTCACGTTTGTTGGAGGGCATTTCTTTTGAGTTGCTACAGGTGGATTTCTCCAGAGGTGGACCTAAGGTTAATGGGAGCTACACTTTGTTTACCGAGAGCCATTTTAGAGGGGAGAGAGAGAGAGTGTTTGGAATTACCAATAGTGTTTTATGTGGCAACCCAAACCCTTAACCCCTAACAATATCCTTAAAGGAGAATTCCACACCAAAACACATCGGGAATCAATCTACCTTGATCGCTGTGACATTATACAGTACTTGAATTTTGTTATAGATGCCCCCTTTTCTACATTTACCCCTTGAAGCCCCCGTCCCTTCCCAGAGGAAATGCTTCTTAATTTAAGCTCAGAAGAGTCTCTTCTGAGCTGAGACACCCAGACACCCACGTTTATTTCTCATTTTGAGATCACCTAAAGATCAGCTATGCCTCTTTATGGCTCCTAAGATGAATACTAGGATCCATAAATGAGGTAAAGCTGAAGTCTCTCCATTGGCTGCTACAGATGTATTTGAGAGATACCTGAGGCAAAGCTGAAATCTTACTATATACGTATACAGCAAGATTTCAGTTTGTCTCATTTCCAACAGTTTGCATTGGTGCAGGTTGTCTTTATTCTAATGTGGGTATTATTATTATTATTTTATTTTTTTATATTTTTTACACACATCATATTTTAATAGTATGCTGATACTCACCTGTGAGTTTTGTCACTCTGGGGCAGACATACTTGTAATCCCAGAGGTATTTTATTCCCCCTCCTCTCCTTCTGCCACTCTCCTCTCCAATCATTCAGTTTGAAAGTCAATTCACATGGGTGCCACCTGAGTTTTTTTTTTTTTTTTAATCATTCAGTGGCCCAATTATCTTGTAGTGTCTGGTTTGATGCGATGTGGAGTTACTAGAATACGCACATTTCTACATTTCACCCTGAAGAGGACCTCAGGGTGAAAGATGCCCAATGTGTTTTGGTGTGGAATTCTACTTTAACCAAACCCTCACTTTCTCCACAAGCAAGGTAACAACCCAGAACCGCAACGCAGTGTTGGGTGGGGCAGACTGGGCATTTGCCTATGCCTATACCTACATCCGCCCCTGCACTGCCGCAGCACACAACTGAACCCCTCCCATAAGAAAGAAAGAAACAGACAATTGGACTCGAGTCCTACGACTCGGCTCAAGTCGAGTCCAAGTCGCATTTTTGCGGTGACTTGACTCGCTTTGGACTTGAAGGTAAAATACTTGAGACTCGGACTTGACTTGAGACAACCTGACTCGGCGACTCGTCCGAGTCATCGTCCGAGTCATCGTCCGAGTCACCATTGCCGGGAGGCAACGGTGTGCAAATGAAACCAAATGTACCAGTCAGGGAGCTAACACGATCACCTATTTGCGGGGGTCCGGACTCACTCCGGATTCATTCCTTCCCTTTCCACCGGTACGTTCTTCTCGCTAAATAGTTTTATTTAGTCCAGTTATTATTTCGCCAGCTCTGCTCTCCGAAGGACTCCATCCCACCAAAACAAATGCACGTGTAGTCATAGACTCAGTGTTGCCAACTTTACGCATTTGACACTATATTTAGTTTTCCAGACCCCCCCTAGCGCCAAAATAATTGAAAAACTCAAGGTGATGTTCACTAGATATTCATCTAGTGCTTTTATAGTGAGCTGGGTTGAAAAAACACTGCTCTAGCTCCTTGTAGTGCGTTTTGGGAAGTGCCACTAGTGCATTTTGGATTTTGGCAGTTGGCAACACTGCGTGTAGTACACGAGTAGGTAGCTAACTTAGTGCCTGATGAAAAATGCACACTATGTTAAATTAATGATCCGTGTGCGTGCAGGTATGCCTGCTCTACAAAATGCTACACAAGCACAATTGTACTGTAACTCTCATCTCTATTAATACATTTTTTCTTTCATTCATATAATTCAAGCTACACACTGCAACAAAACTGATAATTGATAAAACTGATATTTTTTTTACATTTGACCGTAGGAAGTTGTAACCTGTGACTTGACTTGAAAACCAGTGACTCGACTTGAAAACATTGTGACTCGACACGACTCGAAACAACCATGCGACTTGACTCGACTTGACTCGCCCGACTGTGTGGACTCGACTCGACTTGACTCGCCCACAACCTAAAAAAAACTTGACTTGCTTGAGACTTGGGACCAAATGACTTGCGCTTGCTTGAGACTCGGCTCGGAGGGACTTGTGCAATTGTCTGGAAAGAAAGAAAGAAAGAAAGAAAGAAAGAAAGAAAGAAAAAAGAAAGAAAGAGAAAGAAAGAAAGAAAGAAAGAAAGAAAGAAAGAAAAAAGAAAGAAAGAAAAAGCATAGGGGGAAACAATAGCTTTGGGAGAATCCAGAGCAAAACACTAAACTGGTAAACAAATCCACAGTGGAAACCACTGTAAAGACAACTGGGGGGGGGGGGGGGGGGGGGGGGGTAGGGGGGGGGGGGGGGGGGGGGGTATTGGGGGGGCAACAGACACATTTGGGTAAATCTCTCAGGTGTATCCATCAAACGAGGAGCGTCGGCGGCGCTGGCGCGCAGAGACGTGGCAGATAAGACCACCTGGAGACGAGGGATGACACTCGTTTGAGCGTAAATTACCCAAACAAAGCATGCATGCTGCGGGAAAAAAACACACACAAAGAAAGAAAAAAAAAACACAGGCGTTTTAGTAGCTTGATGATTTTTCCCAGCGGGGGAGCCTGCATGCAACCACTGTGGCTGCCTGTAGTTTAAACGAGGCAAAGCGATACAATACCAACATCTCACAAACACAAACACACAGAGGAGCACGGTGAGGATAAATAAGAAAGAGAAAGACAGATTGTAAGGAAAAAAACAAACAAAAAATGACTGCAACACAGGCGGCAGCGACACAAGCGGCAAAGCTGTCTGAGAATCTTCACTGCTAGGCCTGCGTGAACTCAGCCATGAGTTAATTTCATTAATTTATTTAGCGTGTGATTAACTCGCAGTAAAAATGTTTATTTGCATTACTTAAGTTAATTTAAAATAAACCAATACAGATAAAATACAATTAGAAAATGTAGAAAACATTTTACAAAATTGTGTTTCTTGTTTCTTGTGTTTCTTTGAAAAGTGAGCTTTTTTCATTGTGATGCTGCCAAACACTCATACTGTACGAGGGAGTGTATCACAGTGAGGGCTCCATTTTCGTCACCGCTGAACCCCTTAGCCCTTAACTTCTTTGCCTTTTTAAACTATTAAAAATGAACATTTTTCATAGTTTAAATGGCCAGTCTACAAGCTGTCAATGGGTCAATAGATTGGCACGTTGAAATATTCCAAAACGTTTTTCAAAGTAGTGAAAAAATGATAAGCGGTTTAGGATAAGGGGTTTAGATTTAGGTTTAGTAACGAAAATGGAGCCCTGAGTGTTTCAACTCTAATCTTAGCTTCAGGGGTGGTCGTTTTTGAGCCGTTTTGAGAACTAGTTGGCCCTCATCCATAAACTACAGTAGGTTCTCAACTGAGGCACGAACAGTGGTCCAAATGGCCCCTGGATCTCTTCTTGCGAGAACATGACTTCTCAAAGGTGGGGAATAGACATAACACACAAGGTCACACATTTCGGATCACTGGTATAAATGCCAGTTCAGGACCAACCACCCTCGACACCCAGGCTTTCATTTTCGTTCGTGTTGCATGAAAACGGAAAGCCTGGACTCATTTGTAACTCAAGCAACCAACCTGCGCCAATGCAAACTGCATTGGAGGGAGGAGGACCTCATGGTGAAATGTAGAAAAGGGGGCATCTGTGACAAAAATCAAGGACATTATGTATCATGTCACAGGAATCAAGGTAGATTGATGCCCAATGTGTTTTGGTGTGGAATTCTCCTTTAAGACACATTCTTGTCCAGTCTGCAATCATACAAAAATACATCATGTCGTACCGAAACGTCCAGGTCACGTCACCCTCCTTCATCCTGCTATGTGTTTTGCACCATCCTGTTGTTCCTTGTGCGGCAGAATCCAAGTTCCTCATGCTCATTCAAATCTTGCATGACCAATCTTTTTAACAAACAATTCCTCTCGGGGAATAAAACGCCGAGATGCGGCTGTATGTAGTTGAGTTAAGGGTGTTGTGTGTTGGGGGGGCAACCGCAAGGGTCACATTTGTGAATGCATAAAACCAAAACTGAAGAGTCTTTCAGCATATAGCTGTCCAACAAAGGCAACACACACACGCGCACACACACACACACACACACACACACACACACACACACACACACACACACACACACACACACACACACACACACACACACACACACACCGAAATGAATCATTTTTCCAGAGCCTCCGCGATGCAAACCTGGCTGCAATCCCACAGAGCATTAGGATTTAAAGTGAGCATGAAACACAAAGCCTTCAAGCAGATTAAATTTCAAATCAAGCAGGCCATGTAAATGATGTGGGTGACAGGGAGGGGGGGCGGGGGCGCAATTAGCATGCCAGGCTAGTGTTAAAGCAATTAGGCAAAACAGACTGTTGGAGAGCCACAGCTAAGGCATGGATAGGCCCAAGCATTTCCATATTGCTCTCTAGGACATGTGAGGCATTTGTGTGTGTGTGTGTGTGTGTGTGTGTGTCTGTGTGCGTGCCCACAGATGTCATGCATGTGCGTGTGTACTGTGTACGTGTGTGTTCACATTTGTTGGAGGGCATTTCTTTTCTGAGTTGCTACAGGTGGATTTCTCCAGAGGTGGACCCAAGGTTAATGGGAGTTACACTTTGTTTACCGAGGGCCATTTTAGAGGAGATTGAGCGAGCGCAATCACCGGCAGCGTCAGCCGCCACGGAACGCCCGGTGCAGCCGGTACAGTCAATGCGGCAGCACAAACCCTTAAAGGGGAATTCCACTCATTTTCAACATTCTAATATGTCTTTAGTATAACCCAGAGGTGCTGGGTGGACATGATGAAAAGGTTCCCCCATTCTGTGTTCCCAAGAAATGGAGGTCTGGAGAAAACCACTGACAAAAACCACTCACCATGTTAAGTAAGTAAGTAAGTAAGATTTCACATGAGACTGAGTAGACCATAAAATGACCAAAAGTTTTTTTTAGAAAGTGGAATATCCCTTTAAACTATTTGAATTAGCCCAAGTCTACACAAATCCAGCGTAAGCGATAGTTCATGGAGGCACGGAGGGCAGAATGGTTATTGTATTATACTCCTCATTCTCAGTCAGTATTCATTCTGTTTCTTTAAATCAGCAGTCTCTCTCCATGTCTACTCCCCTCACTCTCATTGGCTGTCAGCAAGTCACTCACGCCCACATTCATCAGGTGTTCTTTATAAGCAGTCATTCTGTTCTCAGCCTTCCTTCTGGTCGACTCCATGTGCCTGTTCAAATGTAAGCGTTCAAATTTCCTCCACCTCCCCGGCCTCCTCCCTGTGGCTAGTTCTGAGTGGCCGATTATGAGATGATCATGATTTGCGGATTGTAACATATTGTGGTGCCTAGTTCTGTTATGGGTATCTGTGATCATTATGTGTTCTATGGTCTGTAATATGTTCGTTGTGTATTTGGAATGATTGTGTCTATGTTGTAATGTGTTTATGCTAGGCTCTGCTCGGGGGGGTTGTTGATGATCAGAGCTGCGTCTCGGTGCCGAGACACAGGAATCTGAGATATCAAAGGTGATATCAGACCTATGTCTCGTTACATAGATTTGATATCACACGAGCAGAGCCACACCGCCATGCTAACATGCAAAAGCTTTGCAATAAATGGTCTATGGTCATTCTGAGCCGAAGTGTGTCAATGAACTAGAGAATGTAGAAGATTAATGGTCATTTTGATCTGTATGTGTGTCTGTTTTATTTGCAAAAATCCAGTCTGGTACAAAACTAGTTTTGGGGGTCTGTGGTTCTAAAATGTCCTCAATTGGTGGTCCGTGGCTCAAATGCTGAATAAATACTGGGCCCTGGTATGAAAAAGGTTGAAAACCCAATGCACTAAACCAGTGGTTTTCAACAGGAGGTCCGGGGACCACCAGCTAAGTTGGTTAACCAGATGTAACTCTTGAGAATGTAAATATGAAACCAAATGGACCCTTGCGGGTCCATTTGGTTCCATGTTTACACTCTCAAGAGTTAAATTATTCATCAAACGATTAATGGTCATGGACCATAAGGAAAATAAACCTTTAGTTTTGAGGGTCTGTGGGTCTAAAAATATCCTCAATTGGTGGTCCGTGGCTCAAATTCTGAATGAATAGTGAACCCTGGTATGAAAAAGGTTGAAAACCCACTACACTAAAAACTGTAAAGACAACTGGAGGGGG
Source organism: Benthosema pterotum (assembly GCA_039105355.1). Classification (NCBI taxonomy): domain Eukaryota; kingdom Metazoa; phylum Chordata; class Actinopteri; order Myctophiformes; family Myctophidae; genus Benthosema; species Benthosema pterotum. Next base: position 34,880,654 of record CM076987.1, read on the forward strand.
GTATGGTGGGGCAACAGACACATTTGGGTAAATCTCTCAGGTGTATCCATCAAACGAGGAGCGTCGGCGGCGCTGGCGCGCAGAGACGTGGCAGATAAGACCACCTGGAGACGAGGGATGACACTCGTTTGAGCGCAAATTACCCAAACAAAGCATGCATGCTGCGGGAAAAACACACACACAAAAAGAAAAAAAAAACACAGGCGTTTTAGTAGCTTGATGATTTTTCCCAGCGGGGAGCCTGCATGCAACCACTGTGGCTGCCTGTAGTTTAAACGAGGAGAAGAGATACAATACCAACAACATCTCATAAACACACAGTGGAGCACGGCAGGTCCGGATGTAACATTTCCACTAAATTGGGGGGCAGGTGAAAATGGTATGATTGCAGCCGCCCCCATGCCATTTTCATTTAAATTCTTTTCTGTGACCCACAGGATTTATATCTTGTACAGGACCTACAGTATATTAGGCAAGCAAGAATCAATAATAACATCAGTTGTTGTTGAAGTTGCAACAGACACGCAGCATGCATGAAGCTAAAGGTCTGACTCAGAGAGTTTTCAATGATGAAATGGTCTTGGTTTATTGGTGTCACAATTGTAGTCAGTTAGTAGCAGTAGTAGTGTTTCAAATCATTCTAAATATACTGTAAGCATTGGGCATGGTCTCGGGTCCCAGCTTCTCTCTAAAATACACTATTTTCGTCTTGAAATAAAAATGCACTCCAAGTTAGTTAGGGAAAATTAGCAATATTTTTGGACAATCTGTGAAAAAATTTACTACCAATAGCTTTCTTCACCAATGTGTTCTGATAGGTGTCTAGAATCACCTCTCAATTAGTGCAAGTCCAAATCCCATGGGAAAATCCTGGAGAGCCAATCAAAGTTATGGAGCACAGACTGCTTTGGTGAAAAATATGAACAAAAATTACAAGTCCAAAATGAAATTGTGGGGTGTCTAACTAGGGGTTTTCAGGGGTGCTGATTCCATTCCAAACATTAGTTTTTGGGTAAAAATGTCTCCCTGGCCATATAACCTATATATGTTGGTTATTAAGCTGTAATTAAGCCGCTATTAAGCCATAATGTATTCTATGCAGCATAAGCATAGTGTAGAATAGATCATGATGGTATTGCTGAATTGCTTCTATTCTTAAAAATACCATAAGACAAGAGTGTACACCTACTGTGCCCAAGCTCAGTGGGATAGACTGTCTGCCTTTGGGAACGTAAGGAGCACCAAGGGCATGGTTGAAAAATAATGGGAAATGAAAAGTTAAAAATGAATTTATAAGGTGTTTAACTAGGTTAACTAGGTTTTCTTGGGTGCTGAATTCATTCCAAACATTAGTTTTGAGTAAAGAACAAGTCATTTTCCAGAACATATGTTATTACATACTTTTAAAGTAAGAAATGTGCAGTAGCCTATTGATGAAATCTGGTCAGTTTGGGCAATAACCAAGTCTATAATATATTGTAACTGCTTACTGTAATACTAGTATAACTGCTGAGGCAGTCAACTGATGTAATCCTCTTCTTATCACATTAACATGTTGCTGCTACTCATTTTAGAAACCATTTTATTACTTTGCATCGACAAGGACAGTGTTTAATAGTCAATAATCACATCCAACAGCTGGGCCTCTTTAACCTGTTCAATAACAGCTCCTTGCAAAACATCAGAATACTTTTTTTTTTTTTTTTTTTAAGTTTCAGCTTTAGCCTATTTTACCTAGTTAGAAACCATTACTCAATATTAACAGAAGCAGAATTTTCCTATTCAACAGATCTCAACAATTGCAAGGGTGCAATTTATCAGTGGATGTAAGCTTCATACATATATAATATGTTGCCATTGATTAAAATCAACAGAATTGACCAAAGTACTGCACAGTCTGTGCAGTGCTGCAGTTTCTATATGTGGAGTTTCCATGTTCTCATCAAAAAGGAGGTGGGTCGCACGACAGGTTGCAGGAGTGTTGTAGTTTATTAATTTCTGCTTACATTTCTTTGTACTTTGCAATAGATGCACACGACAGTTTCGGCCGTGCCGGCCTTCTTCAGGTTCACACCTGAAGAAGGCTGGGAATTGGTAACGTGTTCCTTCCACGTTCCTTCCCTGGTGCTCCAACCAGGGAAACTCCCCCCTGTCAGGTGAAAAGAAGGCAGCTTGGACTCCTCATGCATTGAAGGAAGCATGAGGCCAGTCCGCTGCCTCCCCAGGATGGTGGAGGGTGTGTAGAGCCCAGGATCACGTTAAGAATTTGCGCTGGGTGAAAAATGGGTTACAAAATCGTGTTTTTTGCTACACAGTTAATAATTCAAAGCATCATACAAATAGAGCACAATATAAAAACTGTCCACAAATGCTGCATTTGTATACAGTGCCTTTATGCAAAGCTATTTAGATTCAGCCAGTCATGGACCAATTGCTGGAGAAAACCATGCAAGGCACCAACCTGTACATCAGGAGAAATTAAGGGTTCAGTGTCTTGCTCAAGGACACTTCGAGCATGGGGGGAGCCTCATTCTACCACTGATCTACTGCCACCCTCCCCTCCACCCAAACAATGGACACTAGTAAATGGACACTTTACCACTTAACGTATGAAGAATGTTACTTAGACAGCACGTTGTTTCCACATTAAGCTACAATTGATGCATACCTGGTGGTGTCCTACAGTAGTTACTTTATAGTATAAAGTTTTTACTCTACATAACATGCCCATTTACTCTTTAGTTGTTTTTTTTATCAACGTGGAGAGGAGTGTGGCAGTGGCTCAGGGGTAGAATGACTCAATGGCAACCGCAAGGTTGCCAGTTTGAACCCAGGCTCCCTCCAGAGTCAGAGTCGAAGGGTGAGATTTTCGTTACCGCTATACCCCTTATCCCTTAACTTCTTTGCCTTTTTAAACTATTAAAAAAAAACATTTCTCAGTAGTTCAAATGGCCAGTCTACTAGCTCACAACGTGTTAATAGATTGACATGTTGAAATAGTCCAAAAAAGTTTTTCAAAATAGTGAAAATGAAATAAGGGATATGGCATAAGGGCTTTAGCATGTAACGAAAATGGAGCCCGAAGTGTTCTTGAAAGACACTGAACCCTTAATTTGTCCTGATGTGCAGGTTGGTGCCTTGCAGGTTTCCCCCCCAGCATTGGTGCATGAATGGGTGAATGTAATGCACAATCTACGTAGATAGCCTTGCAGAAAGGCACTCTATACAAATGCACCATTTATGCACACTTTTTTTGTGTTGTGCTCTATTTGCATTATTGAATTTTTGACTGTACAGTACTTTGGTCAATTCTTTGGTCAAACATGTCAATATGATAAGAAGAGAATTACATCTGGTGACTGGCTCAGCGGTTATACTTGTATTACAGTTAATAGTTTTATTGTAGACTTGGTTATTGCTTAAACTGACCAGGTTCCATCAATACTGCACATTTCCTACTTTAAAAATATGGAATAAAATATGTTCTTATGGAAAATTACTTGTTTTCTACTCAAAACTAATGTTTGGAATGGATTCAGCACTCATGAAAACCCCTAGTTAAACACCTTACAAATTCATTTTTAACTTTTCATTTCCCATTATTTTTCAACCATGCCCTTGGTGCTCCTTACGTTCCCAAAGGCAGACAGTCTATCCCACTGAGCTTGGGCACAGTAGGTGTACACTCTTGTCTTATGGTATTTTTAAGAATAGAAGCAATTCAGCAATACCATCATGATCTATTCTACACTATGCTTATGCTGCATAGAATACATTATGGCTTAATAGCGGCTTAATTACAGCTTAATAACCAACATATATAGGTTTTATGGCCAGGGAGACATTTTTACCCAAAACTAATGTTTGGAATGGATTCAGCACCCCTGAAAACCCCTAGTTAGACACCCCACAATTTCATTTTGGACTTTTAATTTTTGTTCATATTTTTCACCAAAGCAGTCTGTGCTCCATAACTTTGATTGGCTCTCCAGGATTTTCCCATGGGATTTGGACTTGCACTAATTGAGAGGTGATTCTAGACACCTATCAGAACACATTGGTGAAGAAAGCTATTGGTAGTAAATTTTTTCACAGATGGTCCAAATATATTGCTAATTTTCCCTAACTAAAGTGGATCGGTGCAGGCACAGACTGTGGGACCTGAGACCCTTCCCAGGTGCTATTATAGACCCAGCCAAGGTCTAGAAGACATCCAAATAGTTGAAGATCTATCTCTGCAATCAGTATGTAGGCTGCTTGTGACATAATTCTGCAGGTGGCTGTTGAAGTAGACATTTAGAATGGCATATTTCGAAGTGTTAACTCTCCAAAACTCCTTCATGGTAGGCTACTTTATTTCTGCACACTCTGTACATCTTTTTATTTTCCATCTGGGCAGGTGTAGTCCAGTTTGTGTAGGAGTCGGAGAGGAATGCAGTAACGAGCCTGCCAGGGAGCTTTGAAGGTGGACTGCTGCTTGCATTGCACTTTATTGATTTGACAGCACAAATCCACACTAAATACTGTACAACAGAATGGACATTGAGTGCCATAGTCTGGTGCTCAGATAAATATTGGATAGTTTGGCATAGGAAGCATGGGGACACTGATGTGCGTCGCGTCTCTCTTGAGAGGGTAACGCATGGAACCAAATCCAGTCAGAATTATGGTGCTATTATTTCCGCAGCCAATACACTAATCTGGGGCTTCCTTGGCATGATAACAACCACTTTGACCTCTCCATCGATCCTAATCCATCGATTAAATAGAGCATAATAACAAGGTCGAATACAACGAGTAGATACCCAGCGGGCAAGTAGATATTTTGCATTTATTGTATCGGTTGCTCATGGGGTTCCCAGCTACTACTAGGTGGGGCGAAGCATAGTTTACTAAATGGACCCTTGCGGAGCATACTAAATGGACCCTTGCGGGTCCATTTGGTTTCAGTTTTACACTCTCAAGAGTTACATCTGGTTAATCAACTTTCCACCATAAACCCGGGGACCACCTGAACAAGGACCACTGGTTGAAAACCAGTGATATTACCTTTCATTGGGTGGCCAGGATGCACGTTTGGATTTGCTCTGCCCACCCCTGCCCCCTCTAGATCCGGCCCTGATTTGAATTGAAGTGAAATTACTATATAGATAAAACAAGAAAAAAAAGTGGCTTCCCTGTCTAATGATTCGTTTTATCCCGCCACGGGTGTTTTTTCGCCCTGTGGCCGAAAAACAACCGTGGTGGGTTAAAACGAATCTGTGCTGGTGGTTAAAAAAAGTGTCGTGTCTGACTCATGGTGCAACTGACTGTTGCTATACTGTATGTCTAAACACTAGCCAAAGTGCAAGCACGTGCGCCCATTTACGTGCACAATGCACATCCGAGTGCGGTGATAATCTCATTTGGCTTCTCATTTGAAACGGAGACCTTTAAATAAACAAAGATAAAGAAGAAAAGGAGAAGGCAAAAAACAAGGTTCCTAAGCGAATTAGCGAAGAGATTCCTTTTCTTTTACAGTATCATTTTTTTTAAAAGAAAACTTTCAACGACGACCCAAATTAAGTCGTTTCACTTTCACCTCACCAGGCATTTCAGGATTTTACATCATGCGCATATATAGCAATATGAGCTGCGACCTGTCTACCTTTGAGAAGGGCATGCCTACACGTACCTCGCAGCACACACACACACACACACACACACACACACACACACACACACACACACACACACGCGCGCAGGCGCGCCCTGCTGTTACATAAAAAACCCTGCTATACAGTAGAAAATGATGTTGTTCGAAAAAGACTTCCGTAAGAGATTGCAGGGGTGGCTCTGTCGCGGCACAACTCAAGTGCAGCTGTGTAAAAAAGATTTGAAAGAGACAGAGAAAAGTTCCACAGACCGCCAGACAGACAGGCAGACAGACAGAAAGGCATAGCGTCTATGCAGTACCATACCAAAACAAGCAGTAAGATGTGTGTTCTTTGGAGAGGTTCTGTGGGGCCAACTGATGCCGACTGCAGAGCAGATGCTATCAAAGACCGAGTGTGTGACTTCTTCAGTGAAAAAGAATACGCCCAGTGTTGTCGGTGCACGAGCAAGCACACACACACGTACTGTCGTGCGCGCAGTCTTAGGCTTTTCCATCAAGTGGAAAAACAAGGCTTTGTATTAGGACAGTTGCTCTGACAAACACTACAGAGAGTAGGGGGAAACTGTTTCTTGCACACAAACACAGAAGGCGGAGAAGAGAAGAGAAGCCTCTCGCTCCGCCGAACTGACAAAGGAGCCCTGCAATATGGATGAAAAAGAACAAAGACGCCCCCCCCATAACAAACTCCAGTCACATTGAGACGATTTCCTGTTCAATAATGAATCGCCATCAGCATCTCGCATCAACATCAACTCGGAGCCGTGTGTGTGTGTGTGTGTGTGCTTGAGAGAGGGAGAGAGTGAGGAATGGCGGTGCAGAAAGGCGTTTTCGACCCATGGCAAGAACAAACCCTCTATAATTAATCTGCGTCGATAACAAGTATGCATAGCATGCAGTCAAAAAACAAAAAATGCAAAGCCCTCCTTCGCCCTCCCCTCCGCATGCAAATAGGGCGCGGACCGATCCCTCCATGGCGTGATTGACATGATTTAAAAGGAAAAAAAAACGTGTGGATTATAAATATGTATTATCGACTTCAATATCTGAAGATGTGCTGTTATTTCGACATAAAAAAGACAATAGATGTTGGGCTGCATGTTCATTCCATCTTTCTGATAAAAAAGGGCCCCTGGCTCTCTGGGTATCTGTTTGTGTAGAATTGAGGCCATGCCTTGGTGAGGCTAATGAACTCTTATGGGGAGGATAATGTTTTTTTGGGGGGTGAAAACATTTCAGTCCCCAAAAAACCTGATCCGAGCATCCCTCGTTTGAACATTGGGGAGGAGTAGCCTGCAGCAGTGGTGCACAAACATTATCATGCACCCGCTTCGACCTCTATCCATCGATTAAATAGAGCATAATCACAAGTAATAACAAGATCGAATACAACGAGTAGGGCAGATACTCAGATACCCACCGGGCAAGTAGATATTTTTTATTTATTTTATCGGTTGATCATGGGTTTGCCGGCTACTACTAGCAGGGCAGGGCGAAGGAAAAAATATTCATAATCTGAACTAGCCCAAGTCTACACAACTAGAGAATGTAGAAGATTAATTCAGTTTTTTTTCCCCCAAATCCAGCCTGGGATTGTGGACAAAAGCAAAACCACATTTCCTCCGTCTTGGCATTCCTACACTGGCTCCCAATTCCGTTCAGAATCAATTTCAAAATCCTTCTCACCATCTATAAGGCTAGGTCTGGTCTCGCTCCATCATACATCACTGACATGATTTCCCCCTACGCCCCCCCCCCGCCACCTACGATCCTCCAACAAACAGCTCCTCACCATCCCAACCTGTAGGCTCAAATCTAAAGGCGACAGGGCCTTCAGCTCCATCGCCCCATCTCTCTGGAACTCCCTGCCCTTACCGATCAAACAAGCGGAATCTGTGTCCCTTTTTAAATCCCTTTTAAAGACTGATATTATTATGATGTCATCAGATGTATTTCACCATCTTAATGATTTTTCAGACCTCCATTTTTAGGAAATACAGAATTGGGGAAACTTTTTTTTATCATGTCCACACAACACCTCTAAGGTACATATTAAAAATGTTGAAAATGGGTGGAGTTCCCCTTTAACTACTATAACCCTGCCTTGCTACTGAGCTGAGTAGGAGCCACTAGTAAGCCCAGGATAGGAATATTGACAGGTGAAGTTCACCCAATCAGAGAGCAGCCCTCAACTGTCTGCCCCGCCCTTCTCTGCTTCTCCCCACACACACACTGGAGCTGCACTGAATCCCATGACACTGAGTCCATACTAATTCATAATTATAACTTAAAACAGCTTTACCTTTAAGCCATGAACAACTTGGACCATCAACTCAGAGATGCCAGCTTGGCTGAGACTGTGTCCTGATAAACATTGGTGAGTTAGTGCTACAAACCTTCCAAACTATAGGCCTGGTGGTTATAGCCCTGAGGGTTAGCAGCTAACTACAGTACTAGTCACCATGCCATTCCAAAGCACTCCATGTTAGCATGTTAGCTTTGGCTCCAAACTAGCCTGTGTTTCTAAAGTAATCAGATTACTTCTGTGTTTTTATTTCATTTTGCACATTTTGTTACCCTTTGGCTAAGTGGCTTTCAACCTTTTTGATCCCAGGGCTCACCATTTATCCAGCATTTGAACCACACACCACCATTTGAAAACATTTTCACCCCACATAGCCCAAAACTAAGATTTTGATTTTGTCCACAATTCCAGGGTTGATTTTTGCAAACAAAACAGGCAAACATGCAGATAAAAATGACCATTATTCTACATTTTCTATTTGTCTTCTTAATTAAGTGGGGCTAATTTAGATGATGAATATTATAACTCTTGAGAGCGTGAACATGAAACCAAATGGACCCGCAAGGGTCCATTTGGTTTCATGTTCACGCTCTCAAGAGTTACATCTGGCTAACCAACATTTCATCTGGTTAACCAATTTAGCTGGGGACCACCTGGAACCCTCTCAAGGACCACTGGTTGAAAACCACTGCTTTAGCTCTTAAAATAGTGAGATGTTTTAGTGATGGGATGATTCTAGAGTTGCAATACCCTCCATTAACTTCCTAATAATGAAATGTTTCACCTGTGATTTGTTTTGTATTAAACAACCTTAAACTCACCGTGACATTATTTGTAACATTATTTTATTATGTTGGAGATGATCCTCAAAATGTGTTTAACAGGCTTTCATAGAAAAAAATACTCAATTAATGTGTTTTTGGTCCCTTTCTTTTACATTCTAATGGGGCATGGAGAAAAACACATTCTTTTGGCCACTAGGGGTCGTACTTTACTCCTTCTATGTCAATCACTGTCATGATCCACCCACCCACCCCTCTACCCCTCCTCTCCAACAAACTTCCCCGCCTCCTAGATGGGGTGGCCAGGTCCTGTTCATTTGAGGTAAAATAAGTGTTGCATGTGTGGGACATGTTGAGTGGGAAAGGGACAAAATGTGGTTAGTTAATAGGATAGTTAATTATTAACATTGTGATGTCATTATTCTAAAATAATTCAGGATTTCAATTCATATATAACAAAAATAGCTGATCTTGGTTGAATAGACAGGAAATACTAACTAGACCACTGACACTGTGGTTGCCTCATTTTTAGTGTCCTGAACAAATCCATAGACTTGTCCTTGAGACTAAATATTTGGTGATCAGCAGTTCAACTGTACTGCATTACAGTGGTTTTCAACCATTTTGATACCAGGGACCACTATTTATTCAGCGTTTGACCCATGGACCACCATTTGATGACATTTTCACCCCACAGACCCACAATACCAGGCTGGATTTCAGCCTAGGGCACTGGTGGTCCCCGGACCATTGGTTTTAAAACTGCTGTATACGACATTGATTCTAATCTATACTCTTTATATCAGTTGTTTGTAAATAGTAGGCCTAATCAATAATATAAACAGAATCCTAGCCGATGTCGCACAAATTACGGGTTATATCAAAGTAAAATGATCGAGCAGAGACAGAGAGAGAGGGACAGAGAGGCAGGCAGAGACCGGCTGCTGTGCCAGAACTTAGGGTATAGAGTTGTGCAAACTCCGTTCACTTCATGGGGCCAGTCTAATGGAGGCTCTTCTACATCAACATCTATTGAGAATGGTGGCAGCAAATAGGGACAAGTCCTGGACCTGAAGTAGGCAGAGACAGCTTTAATGGTCGTAAAACCCTTTATTTTAGTTCGTTTTGTAGTAATAGTAGCTAGGCTACAACATAAACATGACAACAGTTGGCATGTTGCTCTTGTTGAAAATATCGTAGGGCTATTTCCAACTCTAGTCTGTTCCTACTCATGCTGCATGAACAGCGCAAAGCGTTCGGTTTCTGACCCCTCAATGTCGCAACGCTGAGACTAGATTGCTCTAGGCTGCGAACGGCAGCGTGCCCCAGAGTGAAAGGTGGAAGAAGGGAATTATTTTACACAATCAAACCTCTCTCTCTCTCTCTCTCTCTCTCTCTCTCTCTCTCTCTCTCTCTCTCTCTCTCTCTCTCTCTCTCTCTCTCTCTCTCTCTCTCTCTCTCTCTCTCTCTCTCTCTCTCTCTCTCTCTCTCTCTCTCTCTGTTCGGGTATCTCGGCAGTGTCGGGACATGCAGAGAGTGTTTAGGGCAGTGCCTGTAATACAATGAGAGGGCACTTCTAGCGAAATTGCATTCATGATCTGGGCTGTCGTTTACAGCCGTCGGTGTAAAAGAGGCTCGAGCTCCCTTCATGGTCTATGTGTGCACGTCCTTCAAACGGAGGAGAGAGGCGGAGAGTAGAGCAGGGGAGGCTGGAGACAGCACGGCTGTGGGTGGGTGTTTACCGTGATGTACACGCAACTATCCGGTGCCCAACCAGACGAGCCGTTTTTAAAACTAATTAGCATAACTACAAAATACGGAGAAACCACTGAATGTTCAAATACCGACTTTTTATGGTGTAATTGTTGTCAAGAACCCCCCCCAAAACACAAAAAATGAACAAAAACGTGTTTTTAATGTCACTACACCCTTAAACTCACCGACACTACAGCTGTAGGGAAAGCTTGAATTATCCTATTCCTATCTGCAAAGCGTATGTTTGATCAAAAATTAAAATCCACCATAGACATGTTATGAGCTACTTTCTGCCAATAAACATGCTGGAGTTTGGAAGCACTTGTTTGTATTAACGGAACTGTTCTGTTCTGTGACTGATGATAAGCGCTTCCAAACTCCAGTACTTAATCATGAAAAATAATCACCTGCAGAGAATGTATTATAAAAAAGTAACTCATAACATGTGGATTTTTATGACACGAAAGCTTTGCAGATATAAAGAGGATACAGCTGCAACGTTGGTGAGTTTAATGTTGTCTAATACAAGCAAATCGCTGATGAAGAGAGTAATAAAGAGCAACATTTTGGCAAGTACTTGACAGTGCGGTACTTGACAGTGTGCGGGACCTTTTTTCTTTTTTGCATCACTTGTTCCGCTGCCCTATGCACCGTCACCAACATTTTGAGGTGTGCATTGGCCTTTTTCCTTTTTATAACTGTATTTGATGCCATTGGTGAGAAAGAAACATTTTGTCACAATACATTTTCAAGACTCAATGTTCTTTCAACATTATGTATTAATTATAGTTTCCATGTTGGTCCTGTATGCATGGCATTACAGGTCAGGTTCTTTGGAGCCATAGTGACCCAGGAAGATCGACTTGTATGCGACGACCACTGGATTTTCCTTGAAGACCACCACCCTGTCCATTCTGTCCTATCTGTGAGGTAGGTCACATAACACAGAACTTGATCCAAGACAGGACACTGTCGCACAGTGTCGCAAACAGTGAACACTGTGCACAACACATTACACATCACTACTACACCTCACAGTGTGGTTGGACTGTCAACACAGCAATTCTCTCACATCCATCCATATGTGGTTCTCATTGACTGATTGTGAATTGATTGTGTTTTGATTTGAAGGTGATTGGAAATTCATGTTGTGTGGATACCAAGAGTTCATGGATCCAGAGTTCATGTGAATACTTGTACATTTAAAAGGGTAAATGTGCAATTCAAAAGAAAAATACAGTTTAAAAAACACACCAAGAGATACTTTAAAGTGTGGATACACAACATATCATACAAATAGATAAAGAGGACTGTGGCATGTCGTGGACTTTACACTTAATGAATCAACAACTTTAACGTTTGTCCCTCAAAAGCTAATGAAATCCTGGGTTTCAACTGTCGAGGATACTGTTAGCCGAGCGTCTCCTTCCTTGTACTGGGCGGTACTGGTTGTTTTTGGTCCATCGTTCATGGCTCCGGTGAACAGGGAATCATTATTTTTGATTGATTTGATTTTGATTTTGATCGATCTTTAATTTCAAGTTCGACACGCGTTCCCTGCAATTGCACATTGAATAATCGTGTTTTTTTTTTTTTTGTTTTTAGGGTCAGCCCTAGTAGTAGTAGGTAGTATACCAAATGGACTTTGGTTGATGGTCTGCTCTCGGTGTTTAGTAAGGATTTTAGGCATGTCTGTCCCGCCATCATGGTTACAAATCATACGAAGCAGGTTTTGGTGGCTTAATACATTATCAAACTCATGTAGGCCTTGAATTGGGGGGGGGGGGGGGTGCTTGAGGAACATTTTTGTTGAGAGTTGGAATCAGAACACACAAATACATGAGTATGTGTCATTGTGTGCACACATCTCTGTCTGTCTGTCTGTCTGTCTGTCTGTCTGTCTGTCTGTCTGTCTGTCTGTCTGTCTGTCTGTCTGTCTGTCTGTCTGTCTGTCTGTCTGTCGGAGTGGTTGGGCTATAGACGCTTGTGATTAGAACGTTGCAGCTTGCACGCCCCCCGGAAAGAGTGGCATTGACACTGTGAGTGTGTGTGTGTGTGTGTGTGTGTGTGTGTGCGCGTGCGTGTGCATGTGTGTGGCATTCTCTGCCGATTTCATGCTTTGCTGATGGAAAATTAGGCCCCGGTGTACGTGCGTCTGGATGGGGAGGGTGTGTGTGTGTGTGTGTGGATGCTCCTTTTTTGCCTCAGGACATACTCTCCTCTTCAACAACAAGAAAACTAGAACACAGGGGAGGCGGGGTGGTGGTGGGCGGGTGTGTGTGGGTGGTTGGGGGGGGGAGTTGACTGTGTCACTTGGCTGCTAATGCACTCTAAACAAGCCAGGCGAGATGCTGCAACGCAATCCCCAACGTGATGCCGGGGATGGAACTCATCCCGCCTCCCCTCCTCCCCGTCAGTATCTCTTTTTTTTTCTTCTTTCCGTGCACTTTCTCTCTTTCTTCCTCTATACCCCCTGTCGCGTTGTTATGAGTGTAGCATTTTAAATCGTGCTCTGCGTTGCATTTTGAATGGCGCGCGAGGCACAAAAGTTAATTTGCATTCTTTGTCTACATCAATTGTTTTTTTTCCTTTTATACCCACTTGCCGCCTGTCGACCAATGAGCATGTGAGGATGCAGAGCTCAGAGGACCGCGGGCGATTCTCCCGAATCGTCGTTCGCTTCGTTCAAAGAGCCGCTGTGATGTATACCGTACTAGGGGGCGCACGCTCAATACTTAATTAATTGATGTAATCAATAATAATAATCCCCATCTTGGGCATGTCTCTGTAAGCGAAACTACACAAAAAAGTTAAACTTTTTTTTTTTTTTACCAAAATAGTGAAATCATATGTGATCTGTGACAGTCTGTTAAACATGCCTGTCTTATCTGTACCAAGAACCGTTCGCCCCTCTGACTTCAAATTCATGGCATCCCCCACAAGGGGTAGTAGCCTGGCCTAAGCCGAAATGATTTTGGCCTTGGGGGGACGGGGTGCCGTGGGATCCATACGGCAGATCGAGCTGATCTGATTTGATCTCACGAACGTGTCCTCATCCCTGGCCCCTCCCGCGCCCGTTCACTGCTGTTCTACGTCACATCATTTAAAGCGACGCCCACCCCGGAAGGTTGACTCCCCCCTCAAGGCCACTGTGTGTGACAAGTTAGTCCAGGCTTCCCGTTTTCGCGCAACGCGAACGAAAATGAAAGCCTGGGTGTCAAGGATAGGGGTATAGGGGCTCCGGTATATGGAGCTGGCCTGTTCCGACATCACAAATATGTTCTAACATCTGCATGGTCTCTATATTTGGGGATGTCTTAGAAAGAACTCAATATTTGGGCCTAAAAGTTGGTTGTAGGCAGGCATGTCCGACTGGCATCATCGACTCTGTCCGATTCACAGTTTTACAGAACTATCACAGAAGGCTCTTGTCCCAATCTGCCAGTGGACCTCAGCTGTACATTCCATGACCTCACATTGGGAACGCACTTCATATTTGGGCCTGTCTGACGCACATCCTGACACGGCAAATCCGTGTCTAATACAGAAGCTGGAAAAACAGCAAGGCTATCTCATAGCGATATCCAACACCTTTAGACGAGACACTTGCCATAATCGCCTGCGCAATCGATTTGTATGACAAGCGTAAATGTCAATGGCAACAAATGTGTTAAATTGCTATGCGATCGTTAGGCTTTTGGTGTTTCGGACCACTGATACAGCATTTTGGCCAGAAAGCATGCACTCACAAGTTCAGAGGCCTTCCGTGTATTCCCTGTATATTTATTATAATGATAAACCCAGAATAGGGAGGCCAGATTGGAATGATTAAAGAGAGAGTGAGAAATCGTTTTTTAATCCCTCTTTGGTGTGTGTGTGGTGTGTGTGTGTGTGTGTGTGTGTGTGTGTGTGTGTGTGTGTGTGTGTGTGTGTGTGTGTGTGTGTGTGTGTGTGTGTGTGTGTGTGTGTGTGTGTGTGTGTGTGTGTGTGTGTGGCACTTGCGCCATGGAGATCAAACATCGCACAAACCGACGTGACACTTTTATCGTCGATGCTCTGTGAAGTGGAAAACAGTTTGATGTTTCTCAAAATGTATTCTGACCTTTTTTATTTTATTTTTATTTTATTTCTTATACGCTTGTCCTTGCCACCCTATACTGTATGAGCTCATTATAGAGGCTACTGTATGCAACAGAGTCCACTACAAGCAATTTGCCATAAAAGTCAGTTTTCTGTGTGATCTTGGTAGTAAGTTACAAATGTTTCTCCCTCTTCCATTCGAATTTTATGTTGGAAGATGAGAAGTGAAAATAGGAACCATGTTTCTCTCTCTATGCGCAAAAAAAGCTGGAATAAGTCCTACTTAGCAGTAAGTTAAACTTAGCACCTGTTATGGTGCACCCCACTACTCCTGAATAGTACCATCCTACCTTGAGGTTCTCTCTCTCTCTCTCTCTCTCTCTCTCTCTCTCTCTCTCTCTCTCTCTCTCCCCCTCTCCCTCTCTCAGGTTGAACTATTTAAAATGTATTCATTTATTTATACTTGTTAAAAGTGACATAAACTGTCCTATAGTATGCTTCCGGGGCGGATGTAACATTTCCCAATTGGGGGGGGGGGGGGGGGCAGGAGAAAATGCTATGGGGGCATCTTCATTGCCCGTGTCTCTTCGCACCACAGGCGATGAAGCCGCACCCATACCATTTTCAGTTACAGGACTTTTGTTAGACAAGTAAAGCGTCAATAATAACATCAGTTGTCGTTGAAGTTGCAACAGACACGCAGCATGCATAAAGCTAAAGGTCTGACTCAGAGAGTTTTCCGTTTTCAATGATGAAATGCTGTTGGTTTAGTGGTGCCACCACTGTAGTTAGGTAGTTAGTAGCAGTAGTAGTGCTTCAAATCATTTTAAATATAAATATCTTGGGTTGTTGTGCATGCCTTCAGTTTTCGGAGGGCCCCCCATGCCTAGATCCGCCCCTGTAGTATGCTTCAGAGAGTCAGAGACCGGTCCAGGTAGGAGGCTATAGCTGCTTCAGTCTTGGAGCCGACGCAGGGCCTGATGCCTGATGTGTTTCTCATCTGGATCATGTGATGGTCTTTTGTTTCTCTCAAACCCGTGGGAACGCTTACGGTAACTCCCAGTTCCGTATGTGTGACTATTGTGGCCATGGAACAACCCACTGCAAATGGGCCGCATTCCTGTGTGTGTGTGTGTGTGTGTGTGTGTGTGTGTGTGTGTGTGTGTGTGTGTGTGTGTGTGTGTGTGTGTGTGTGTGTGTGTGTGTGTGTGTGTGTGTGTGTGTGTGTGTGTGTGTGTGTGTGTGTGTGTGCGTGCGTGCGTGTGTGTGTGTGCGTGCACTCCCTGTGGCAAGTGGAACATATGACATATGTCCCCTATAGCGGTCCTGGCCCACCCATTGCTTCCTATATTCCCCCGTCTCTGTGTAACTTTGTGGCTGAGAGTCTTTTCCCCTGGCTGTGCAGTTTGTCCTGGAAAAAAAGAAAAACATAATATATATATACTGTATATAGGCCTGTGTGACTGTCGCGGTATACGTCCCACGGCCATGTGGGTCTCAAAGCAAGAGAAAGTTAAAGGATTCGGCTCCCATCATTATTGGATTGCTGGCTCGGAGCATTCCGGATTTCGTGTTAATAGTGGGGGGGGGTTTAGCATATACTTGCAATCAGGGTGCAACTAGTTACTAGTTGCTGGTTGCAACGCAAGAAACTAGTTGTTACCAGGTTGCAACTAGTTGCTTTTTAGTTGTGTCCGGAAGCAATTAGTCACAACCAAGATCTAGTCGCGACTGTCGTTGGTCACTATTGGATCTCGCTGTCTCGCAGTTTCTTCACCAATGTGTTTCTAATTGTGCCTAATAACATGTACTAAAATGTTGAAATCCACTACCTGTGGGAAACCTCATAAAAAAAACAAGTCAAAGTCCGGGCACTATAGTCACAACCTATGGAGGGCAAAATATCCAAAATGTCATCATGCTTTATGGAGCAGGTGATATATCTAAATAGGGGGTGTTCATGATTCTGAATCCATTCAAAGGCTGAAAACAGCCATAGCACTTGCCCAAATGTGCTGACTAAGCACATTTATGATGATTGGTATTGGTCCAAGGGATGTTTTCTGGGGAGAAAAGAATCCTTGGAATGGATTCAGCATCATGAAAAAGTTGGATAGTTACATAAAGCATGATGACATTTTCCATGTTTTGCTTTTTATAGGTAGTGACTACTACCAAAAACTTTGGCTTGTTTTTCATGAGGTTTCCCCACAGGATTTGAATTTTTAGTTGTAAGTTATCAGACATCATTAGAAACATATTGGAGAAGAAATTTCTTGCTAACGATTTAGTTCCCTGGTTTTTGTAACTTTTCCCGCAACTTTCCAGAAGAAGAACAAATCCAGCGAAGCGGTATCTGTACAAGCACTGTGCAACACGTATGGTTTACAACAGTGGTTTTCAACCTTGAGATGGTTCCTTGAGATGGTTCCAGGTCGTCCCCAGCTAAGTTGGGTAACCAGATGTAACTCCTGAGAGTGCAAAATGAAACCAAATGGACCCTTGCGGGTCCATTTGGTTTAATGTTTACACTCAAAAGTTAAAATATTCATCATGTGAATTAGCCCAGGTCTAGACAACTAGAGAATGTAAAAGATTAATGATAATTTTTGTTTCCCTGTTTTGTTTGAGATCAGGAGATCCCTGTACCCCCTTAGGGGGACAGCCCTATTCAAAAAGACAGGTGCAAGGACCAACATAAAGGGAAGATGTATCTCAGTCAAGGGGTTTAACCTATGGAATAGCCTTGACAACAAACTTAAAATGTGCACATCTATTTTTACATTCAAAAAGATGTACAAAAATATGATACTGGAAAAATACAAAGAGATACCATGATATAGCATTCTCATTATTATTACTCCTATATTGCCATATGTATATGCATATATACATATATATTCTGTATAAAATAAGTTGTATAACTCAATTGTAATGTAGCACGCTCTCATTAATAAATAATCACCTAATATGACCATCAACGATGGCAAATACAAACACCAGAACCCTAGTCTGTGGCCTATCAGCCCCAGATTATGGTGTCTGAGACATGTTGTCCACGTTTACATGTTCTGTGGTCAATAAACTACATAACATGTATTCATCCTATTCTACAACCATCTACTAATCTTACTGTTTGATGTTCACATTTTCTTGGACCTCCAACGTATGAATATTATTATTTAACATGCTGTAAATTTCTTACAGCGTAAGGGGTAGGCATTAATAAGCCTCGGCTTCTGCCTATACCCTTTCGGCACCAGTACGGACTGTACAATCACCTGTATATCAACATATGTTAATTTTTATTTATTTTTTATTTATTTTTATTTTCCTTCATGCTTCTCATTTGTGTAAAGTTTTCATTAAGTGCCGAAATAAAAACCTACTACTACTACTTTCCCAAATCCAGTCTGGTATTGTTGACAAAAGCAAAAGAAAATGGTATGGGTGCGGCTTCCTCACCCGTGGCACGAACCCCCCAATTGGGAATTGTTACATCCGCCCCTGCTGGGGACAGTGATGAATGAACTCTAGTATAGGGAGGATTAGGGAGAAAGGTAGCATCTATCCAACAAAGACGCTTAAACTGCAAACTGTAACTTTGAAAGTGGAAAGAGGTGGAGAGATGGAGGAGAAGAGAGAGAGAGATGATGTATAGTATAATCGCAAATGTATCAATAGGTCATCATCTCCCCGACTGCAATCTCTTGCCCGATCCGTCGTCTTTTTTTTCTCCCCCACCCCAACTAATGTAATAGGAAGTTAGAGATGGAGTTTAACAAGTTTAAGCTTCCAGATTGGCAATCAGAGAGGCGGACGCTCTGCCTGCCTGCCTGCTTGCGTGCCGCGCCGGCCCTCGCCACCCGCAATCACCGAAACTCTAATATTCTATCTCCGATATAAAGTAATCAGCCAGGAGGGGGGGAAAGAAGTTATATAGGGAACGGATTCTAGACCGCCAGGGCCGTTCCGCCACGCGCCCCCGAGTCCTCAGATGAATCAATATCTGCAGATGGGAGTCTCTAATGTTTGGTGTGGGAGGAGGATATATATATTTCTTTTCACTTCTCATGCTCTCATAAGCAAATGGTCATTGCAAGGAGGACTTTTTTTTGAAGATGGGGGCGGGGGTGGCTTTGAATCTTGGAGGCACTTTGCCCTGCTCAGGGGGGTCAGAGTTTAATTATATGACCTTACCGTATTGTCCCCACCCTCCCCTCTACCCAGAACCCCCTGCCTTCTGGCAGTAATAAGCTGAGGACGTTTCGCTTAAGTAAAGTTTTAAATGTTATTAGTCTTGACTACGGCATCATAAAACTACTCTAATAACTACTACTAATAACAGTACAGACAGAGTTGACATCGAGTTACACCAACGTTAAATATTTAATCCACTTCCAAAACAACTATTTTCTCTATGTTATTATCATTGGGTTAGGGCAGATAAATGATGGACAGTTTGTAACCACATGGACCTTTTATAGATCTGTAACTCCTGAGATTATATGATCTCAGGAGTTACAGATCTTTAAAAGGTAAAGTTGGTTAATCAGATGTAACTCTTTGAGAGTGTAAAAATGAAACCAAAGGGACCCTTGTGGGTCCATTTGGTTGAATACATTTGGTGAATAAATAGAGAGCCCTGGTATCAAAAAGGTTGAAAACCACTGGATTAGGTTTATTTTAAACCTATTCATCAAATGCCCATCCCTTTTCTCTGGTGAGTGCTATGTGCTCTCCTAATACTGTATGTGTGGTGCACAAGAAATCAGATGATGTAGAGTGGAAGGGGCATTCTGTTCTATTTACCTCTCATTTGCTCAGTCCCATATATTGGGAGAGCAGTATGAGGCGCCACAAAAACTGATTTGTGTTTTCGATGGATTCAAAATAATTAAAAAACAGTTATGATGAGTTTGTATATGAAGGGAAGGGGCAGCCTAAATTAACTCAAATAATTAAACAGTTGTAGTTCTATTGATTAATCGATTCATAATGCTACTCTACCACCAGCATCGGATTGCCAATAAGGCAGGATTGTGCGTCGATTCCATTGTGCCCTGCAGGAACAGCCATTCAATCAGTTTGTCCTACGTGCCTATAGCTGTATCCGACAGGAGAAGAAAGAGAGAAGGTGGCAGCATTTAAATGCGCTCTAATGCATGGTGATTACGGTGCTAGCCGGAAGCCTGGCCGTGGCAATGAACTAAACGCAGACCAACTCCCAATAACTACTGTTAAATACTGTCAAGACTTTAAAAAAAGAAAAAAAGATGACGGTTGTGGCTTTGAAAGTGCCCCTTGAAAGACGTGCACAATTGCTTCTCAACGCCCGTACGCCTCGACTCAAGACAAGCAAGCGGCGGCGCACATAATTATAAAACCTATTACTATTGTTTGCGCCTAACGTGACCAACCTTTTAATCCAATTATTGAACTGCTTTTCTTCTCTCCCCTGCACAGCCACACTGATTAGGCAGACCTGAGCCAGGTGCTGGAAAGCCTTTTTTTTGCTTTTGCTTTGTGACAGGTGAAGCCGGTAATTAGGGAAATGGAGGGAATAACCCAGACTGCTACCGTTACATGTGCTCATTGATCGGCGCTCAGTGTTTTATTGTTGTTGTTGCTTTGGACGTGCTATTAGTGGATAACACTTTCTGTTATCACATCATTATCCAGGTTGTATATTGCATATTTGTGCATTAGTTCAAGGGACGTTTCACCCTCTTTACAAATGAGTGTTTCTTCCTTAGATTTTCTTTAGGTTTTAGCAGAGCCCTCTGGTGTCTCCTAGAACAGTATTCTAAAAGATAGGAATGTGGAAACGCTTCTCGGTCTCCTGCGGGAGGTTTGCACATGCTCAACGTAAACAGGAAGTGTAATGATGGAGTGTTCCAGCAGAGGCGCCAGAGCTGATGATCCTGAACTTTTAAAAGTGTATCGATGTCATAACAGTGTGAACACATGTCGAATATGACAAAGTGAGAAGGACGAGACGAGGACAAGTACGTGTTCAGTTTTTATTATTATGAAACGACAAATAAGCATAGAATAATGTTCATGCAAGTGCTGTGGATAAAACATTCAATAGGGAAGGGTGACATCTAATTCTCAGCTGCCCTGGATCTCAATATTTACATCACACGTCATGAGCTTTCTATGTAGCGCCTCTACTGGAGCACTCCCATCATTGCAGTTCCTGTTTACGCTGAGCATGTGCAAACCTCCTCTTGCAGGAGACTGTGACACGCCCCTGTGCAAATTCCTCTTTTTTTATTCGTAGGTCTACATGTCGTCTCAGTAAGAAAGCCCTCCCACAAGGAGAAGTAGTGCACCAAATCACTTTGGGAATCGTAGTCCAGGAAGTAGCCTCGATGACATCAGAGACACTGGGTTCACTTTCAAAAAAATCAAAAATATCTAAAACCACTATTGCCGGCGAAGAGCCCCAGGAAAGCCTTTTAAATCAGTGGTTTTAAACCAGTGGGGACCAGGGGGGTCCAGGGGGGTCCGGGGACCAGCAGCGGTCCATGAGAGGATTCCAGGTGGTCCCCAGCTAAATGGAAAGTTGGTTCACCAGATGTACAGCAACATCAATGAAACCAAATGGACCCGCAAGGGTCCATTTGGCTTCATGTTTACACACCTCATGAGTTGAAATATTCATCATGTGAATTAGACCAAGTACACAACTAGAGAATGTAGAAGATTTTGATCATTTTGATCTGTATGTTTGTTTTGTTTCCAAAATCCAGCCTGGAATTGTGGACAAAAACAAAATAAATCTTTAATTTTGGGGTCTGTGGGGCTAAAATGTCATCAAATAGTGGTCTGTGGCTCAAATGCTGAATAAATAGTGGGCCCTGGTATCAAAACGGTTGAAAACCCCTGCTTCACAATGTCACAGGCGGCACCCACATAGAATGGAGAGCATCGGTGTCAGAACATTTCTGTTCTGTGTTTTAGTTTTTTTCCCCTGCGTAGAATTTACACAAACTTGATTTCCACACGCACACTTTTCTTTTTGTCATCAGCCAGCATCATGTGCTCTCGTCGCAACATTACATTTCTGCCCCCAAACCATACGAACTACGTTGGTATACGTTCACCAAATCTCATTTGAATTATGCACGCACGGCACACATACCGCCTGACGTACACACATACTGCATGGAGATGTGCACTCTCTCTCACACACACACACACACGCGTGTGCACACACAGTCAAACTCCCGACATTTGTAATTTGCCTTCCACACTTCTTCTCGATTACTCTCTATTTCTAAGAGCCACTGCTGTCACCGGTTGAACTTGGTTAAGTGTTTGGTAGGTTGAGCCTCGGGGCCCCTTCTCTCACAGATAAGAAGCCTGTATAATCCTGGTTCGTGTGTGTGTGCACGTGTCTGTCTGTGTTTGTGTGTGTGTGTGTGTGTGTGTACGCACTAAGCAGCAGGTGTTATGTTATTGTGTGCCTTCCAGAGGGTTCTGCCTGGGCCGCCCCATGCCATGCGGGACCGAGGAAATAACCAGGTTTGACGAAATTGGGAGCTTTTCATTTTTGCAATATGTTCCAGATACTGTACATATACACCTCCGGTGCAGAATGAAGTATATCATTATCGAACTCCCTTCCTCCCTTTGTTATGTTTTAAATGAGCCTTCTCTCTCTCTCTCTGTCTTTTTCTGTCACATATCGGATTTCTAATGACAAAACAAACCATGCCGCCATAACATCACCGTCCTCGTCACCTGAATTAAGAACTCAGATACGTGGAATGTTTTCTTTTTAACGTGTCATCTCTCAAAAGGGAGCTTTCCTTTTTTTTTTTTTTTACATTGTTTCCGTCTTTTTGCGACACGTCCTCCTCCCGCGTGTTTGACAGCAGACCCCGGCCCAATTTTAACGAATGGGGGGGAAAGCGGCGACTTTGCCTCTTTAATAGATCTATATTCATTTTCAAATGAGTTGATTAGCCAGCACAATGTCATTGGATCCAGGCGCCCATTACACATTTATGATGGTAAATTACTGAACATTTACAATCCAAATGAAATTTCATGAGGGGGGTGTGGGGGGTGGTGGCGTGGGGGGTGCAAAAGAGGGACGGAGAAATGGAGAGGGAGAGAGAGAGAGAGAGAGAGGGAAAGAGAGAGGGAGACAGAGAGAGGGGGGAAGAGAGGTATATTCCATTCATCCCTGTAGTCCTGCCTCATTGCATCTTGCACTCGTTCACTTGCCCCCCCCCCCTCTCTCTCTCTCTCTCTGTCTCTCTGTCTCTCTCCCTCTCTCTCTTCTCTCTGTCTCTCTCTCTTTCCTCTTTTTTTCTCATCCCCATCATCCCCCTCTTCCTGTCTCTTATAAATTCTTGTCTCTCTCTGTTGCTTGTCTTTTTTTTCCAGCACGACACTTCAGTGCCCCCTGTGGTTGAACTTTGCTTCGCACTGGACTGAGGAACCTCTGCATTCACTACAGTGTCAGTCTGTCAGTAAACCAGTCAGTCAGTCAGTCAGTAAATAAACTAGTCAGTCAGTCAGCCAGTCATTAATATAGCCAGGCTGCATGGCATGAGATCAGGGCTGTATGTACACCTTAAAGGCTAAAGAATCAGTTGCAGATACCTTTCCTTGGAAAGAAACAATTGATTAAAATGAGTAAAGAGTGTCAATTTAGTCATTTGTAAATCTCTCTCTCTGAGTTCAGGCTGCATGCGGAAAGAGAGCGAGCGGACATGGAAGAGATTGTTCCCACATCTACTTATTATAAACAACCCTGGGCTGTTTTTTTTTGTTTGTTTGTTTTGATCCTATATCCTAAAGTTGCTGTTTGCTGCAGTACCTTCACAAAGTCATAAAACGGCCGGATCGGTTGACCCCTACATTCGATGGGTTCATAGATAATCATACAGAGGGACTCGGGTCGACGCTTGCCCAGGTTCGGTTCCTTCCCGTCCCTTTCGGGGCTCTAATTGCGGCATCTCTCACGTCACGTTCTGTGCAGTTGTGGTTCAAACACTCTACATAAGCAAACGGCGCTGTCCTCCTCCCCACTGCGCTCTATGCATGGCGCCGAGGGGTGTGACTGACACACACACGCACACATGCGCACGCGTGCACTTCTTCCCTGCCCGCACGCTCTCGCATAAATATTTTATTTAGGCAAATTTGCAGTGACACGCATTAGGCCCAACGTTTTCATGCTGCATCCCTTGTCGTGTAGAAGGAAAGCGAAGTCTCTCACTCTCTCTCTCTCTCTCTCTCTCTCTCTTTTTTTTGTCCGCAACGATCTCTCTATATCAACTCTTTTCTTTCTCTTCTTTTACCCTTTTCTCTCTCTCTCTCTCTCCCTCCCCCTCCTCTCTCTCTCTCTCTCTCTCTCTCTCTCTCTCTCTCTCTCTCTCTCTCTCTCTCTCTCTCTCTCTCTCTCTCCAGTGTTGCCTGAGCCCTCGGTCTCTAAATAATTCATCGTCCAATCAATCATTTTCTCTTTGTTTTGGGCCCCGGTGCCCGAGATGAAACGGCCCGCTGCCAAAGCTGCTTTGCCTCATCTGAGGGCTGGAAAACATGATCTGCAGAGATTACAACACACACGCACACGTACACCCACACGCACACATGCGGCCACGCTTATTTATTTATTTCTCAGTTCTTCAAATACAGAGAGCCCTAGCACCTCCGTTGTTAAGCATTCATTCATTCATTCATTCATTCATTCGTTCACTCATTCAACCCCTATTTATTTTCTCGGCAACACGCAGAGAGCAGGACCCCTCGTTTTTTTTTTTTTTTCCTCCCCGACGACGACACGGAGATTATATAAAAAGGCACATCACACAATAATAACCAGAGCCCCCGCGTCGTTGCTAGTGTATGCCCTTTGAAACAGGAACACAAGAGATGTTAATATTCCCCCATTACGCGGATGATGCTGCGGTCTCTGTGTGTGTGGGTGTGTGTGTGTGTGTACGCCGGTGCATGCGTTGTACATAATACCATACATGTCAGGGTGTTAGCATCTCTCTGATCAGATGCATGCTGCTCTACAGATGCACTCACCTTCCAGTTGTCTGTAATATGCATTCATGTAGCAGACAAATCACTTCGGTCCACTCATCCCTGCTTTCCACCCCTAATAGGTCTGTCTGTGGAATAATCGTATTGCAGTCAGGGGGGGATGTCCTCCTGTTGTAGTGCCTGTTAGACCCTTTATCCGTTTCATGAAAGAGTGTGCGTGCAGCTCGTGTATGTCTGTTTTTCTTTTATTTGTTCTGCACAACAATCGCACAACAGAAACGCTGCAAGAGTTCTATACTATACATGCTGGGTATTTAATACAAAAGAATGTCAGACAGGCCCGGATGTAACATTTCCCAATGGAGGGGGCAGGAAAAAATGCTATGGGGGCGGCAACCATAGGGCGATGAAGCCGCAACCATACCATTTTGGTTACAGGACTTTTATATTAAAGAAGTAAAGCATCAATAATATCAGTTGTTTAAGTTGCAACAGACACGCAGCATGCATAGTGTTTCAAATCATTTTAATTATTAGCACATTCATTTGAAATATAGCTTTGAAATTGGGGTTGTTTTGCATGCCATCATGTTTGGTGGTCCAGTCAGGGCATTTAGGGGGGCATAAAACATGTGCCAAACCGCTGGTTGTTATCTCATTCTGGAGGGGGAAATGTTTTGCTGTTTTAAGTATCATACTTTAGCTACTGAAAAACAGTGTTTTCACAGTACATGCTTTCAGGGAAAACGTTTATTTTAAAATCTTTGCTTCTGGGGGAAACGGTCTTTGTCGTTGTTTCATGAAACGTTTAGGAGTAAGAATGTTTTTTTTTTTTTTAATGTAATTATCTGGTCTCGGGTTAAATAACACAAGCATTTCTCTTCAAACGAGTTCGAGGCATCACAGATCCCAATGTATATTTAATTCATTTTATTTTTTGTACCGTAGTTACACTTTCAATTGTGCTTTCCTCAGGTCCGGCTCATATATCCTTTTCAAATTCCTTGGCTTCCATTAAAATGCACTCCACAGCGAGGCAGGATGTATGAGGCAACACAGCCGGCCCTAACACTCCCGGCTGTGGGTTATATAGCTTATATCTAAAGGGCCCTCTCTGTTCTCCCTCCTCTCCATCCTAAAGCCTTCCAACGAGGGAGCCTTAATAGGAGGAGATGTCGCGGACAAGTGATTTTTGAAGATATTTTCATCCCCCTTTTTAAGAGTGCTCCGCAGGTGATGGCGTCCGCCGCGGATATGTCCTACACACGCCGCCCGCGCCCCACACACCGTTTGATGCGGAACAACACGGATTCCCCGTCGAGTGATCGTTTCAAATGGGGGGGGGGTACGTACACCCCCCCTCCCCACTTGAGCTACATCAGAGAAAACTGACATCTATTATGGTAAAGGAGAGACGAGCGTTTGAAAAATTCAAGAAGTGCGCGTGTTGCAGTCGAAGTGTCAGGATTTCTTCTTTTTTTTAACAAGGTGTTTTTTTTTATTCTCCCTCCCTCTCTCTCTCTCTCTCTCTCTCTCTCCTCTCTCTCTCCTCTCTCTCTCTCTCTCTCTCTCTCTCTCTCTCTCTCTCTCTCTCCCTCTCAAGCCAAGCATGTCTATATGAACTCTGTTGGGTGGTGCATGAAAGGACGATCCCTGCCCATCATGGGAATATTTCAGCCCCCTAAAAAAAAAAGAAAGGAGAACAAGGTCCCCTGTGTCAGCCGTAACAAGCTTGAGATTTTAAAAACCCGAGATCGGTATTATTATTTTTTCAGCTCAGTCGCCATCGCGTTAGACACACCCCACCCCCCTAAGTTAAACTTTTTGTTATTTTTTAAGTCGCAAAGCTTTTTCGGAGGTTCATCCAACCGCCCGTACAGCTTCTCTTTAGCGGGTGCGTGTGTGTGTGTGTGTGTGTGTGTGTGTGTGTGTGTGTGTGTGTGTGTGTGTGTGTGTGTGTGTGTGTGTGTGTGTGTGTGTGTGTGTGTGTGTGTGTGTGTGTGTGTGTGTGTGTGTGTGTGTGTGTGTGTGGCAGGGATGGATGGGGGTTGAACTGGCGGACTCTCCTCGTCAGTGCGAGCCGGAGCCATCCCAGATTGCTGCGGTTTTGTCGTTTTTTTTTTTTGTATTTCAATTTGTAATTCGCCTTGAGAACTTTTTCTTTTGTATTTGTTCCCCCGGACGGCGCAGTCTGCGGGGCGGGTCGCGGTGAGGCATGAACGCCGGGTAATAGGAAGACGGGAAGTAGGACTAGAATTGCTGCGCTAGAATTGAATTTGACGCTCCAAAACCATTTATTTTTTTATATATTCCGGCACGGTTAACCTATTTCATCCTGACATTGTAGATTCTACAAAACATTCACTCTGAAAGAACATTTTGAAAGATTTGTGCTGAATTCTCACATTCTCCCGAAAAATAGCAGGCGTTCACGGCTATGAGCCGTGAACGCCTGCTATTTTTCAGTGAAAGTTAAAACACCACAGGTACCGTACAGGATGGTTTAAAACATGCATTACCGAGTAGTATAGCAACCCACCCGGAGATGGGACAAAATATTCTATATTACAACTCATTGAGTCTGCATGCATTTGGATACATATACTCCATGAATGACATTTTGTGGGAATAGCACAACGTCAGGGCCTGAAACCAGAAACCCAGACGGCAGTACATTGTGATTGATTGATTGATTGTTTGATTGATTGAACCGGGATTCAAACCGACGACCCACAGATCATTGGACGAACTGCTCTGCCTCTTGACCCACAGTCACCCCACAATGTTCACATACAACATTTTCAATATACAAACATTCTCTATAGCGTTTCTACTTGGCCTTGAAAAGAGTTTGTGCGAGGAACAAAGAATTCAAAGCATTTAAAAAACAGCGGTTTTCAGCAGGTGTTCCCCAGGTTAAATTATGGAAAGTTGGTTTATCAGATTAACTCTTTGCGAGCGTGTAAATATGAAAGTAAATGGACCCTCACGGTTCCATTTGGTTTCATTTTTACGCTAAGTTAAAATATTCATCATCTGAATTAGCTTAAAAAATACACAACTAGAGAATGTAGAAGATTAATGGTCATTTTGATCTGTAGTCCAAGTTTCACTGTTTTGTTTGGTCTGAAATCCATCCTGGAATTGTGGACAAAAGCAAAAAAAAAAAAAAAAAACTTTTAGTTTTGGGGTCTGTGGGGCTAAAGTGCATGTCTAATGGTTAGTAGTAGGCCCTGGTATGGAAAAGGTTCAAAACCACTGATTTAAAATACTACTACTATTACTACTACTACTAATAAATTAGATCTCAGTGTAGCAGGAGACATTGAGAGTCAAGATGCGTTGTGAGTGTGTAGATCCACAATCGCAAACCAGCCATTATAGTCTATATAGCAAGTAACTGCAATTCCTGCCTACTTGCTCCTGTAACTAAGATCAGATCAAATTGCTCTCGTAAATAAAGTGCAATCCCACGCACCCGCACTGATCCCCCGCTAGGATGCAAGCTCCGCAAATATAGTGCTGCTTGTTTCTCAGCACGGCATCCGAAATCCAATCGTCCCGTCAGTAAAAAAATAAAAAATAAATAAACTGTGCCCGTGGGGGCCTTTCCCCGGCCCTAGCTGTTAAAGCGCTGTCTGTGGGACTGATAAATAGCGCGGGACGGGGAGGGATGAAGAGGCATTAACTGTACAAAGCGCCCCTGCACCGTAAAAAGACAAACAGCTTTATTTATCAGGCAGGCTATAGCGGAACGCATTACGGAGACAGACGCCGGCCGTCTGGAGTAAATAAAACAGTCGCCTGACAACATAAAACGCCCCCCCCCCCCCCAACACACACACACACACACACACACACACATACACACACATACACCCTGCATGCTCTGAGAGAGAGAGAGGTGGAAGAAAGGACGCGTGCAGAAAGGTGGATGTGGAATCAAAGCAAAAAAAAAACGAGAGGAAGAGCAGATAGCGATGGAATTAAACAAAAAAAAAAAAAAGCTAACAAAAAGAAAAGGAAAAGGAAACCGCAGGAGGAGATGAATGGGAGCAAAACCCACAGAGAAAAGGAAGAAATATGACAAAGGCCTGATGGAGATCATATGAATGGGGATGGACTGGATGGAGCGAGGAGGAGAGATGAATTGTGGGGAAGTACGAGCAGCAAGGTGTCTGGAACCGGATGATACAAAAGATACAAGACGACTTGACTATATGCAGGGAAAGAACCAAATGAGTGAGATGTGGATAAATGGACAAAGAAAAGACAGGAGATGGGTGGGCAGGGGGTAACATTTCCCAATTGGGGGGGGGCGGGAGAAAATGGTATGGGTGCGTCTTCATCGCCCGTGGCGCGAAGCGAAACGGGCGATGAAGCCGCACCCATACCATTTTCCATTGCAGGACTTTTATTAGGCAAGTATAAGCATCAATAATAGCATCAGTTGTTGTTGGAGTTGGGACTTTAATTTGAAATATCTTGGGTTGTTTTGTATACCGTCGTGTTTGGTGGGGCAGGCTGGACATTTAGGGGGACATTGCCCCCCACATGCCCATGCCTAGATCCGCCCCTGGAGGTGGGGATCGGTGTCAGCTATGAGGCAGAGTTGAAGGATCACCCAGGGTCCTGTAATCACGCCCCGTAGGCCCCGCGCTGCACGTCAAACGGGTTCCACCATCGGTGACTGATCGCTCCCTCCTGCTATGTATTGTTTGCGTGTCACGCACACACACACACACACACACACACACACACACACACACACACACACACACACACACACCTACGCACACAATACAGTGCATTCATACTTGAATGCACACAACAGGCATGCATGTATGTTTGTATGTGCGTCGGCTTACGGAAGAAAGCACACGCGTGGCACGCATATGGCTGCAAATCGCTTAAAAGAGAATTCCACCCATTTTCATGAAAAGGCCCTAAAAGAAAAAATCATTAACATGGTGAAACACAACTTGATGAGGTCATCAAGTTGTGTTTCACCATGTTAATGGTGTTTTTCAGAACTCCATTTCTAGGAAACAGAATGGCGGGAACTTGTCCACACAACATGTCTTAAGGTATATTAATGACATGGGGAAAATGTTGAAAATGGGTGAAATACTCCTTTAAACACTCGTGCCTGACGCATATCACCGTGTGAAAAATAGTCGCAACTTTACAAATGTCGGCTGTGCCCATAGGGATAGCCGTCACGCATCATGTACGCGCAAACGGTCAGTCGTGCTTGCAACATATTGTATAAACCGAGGCCAAGAAAAGGCCCAAAAACGGCGTCCTCACATGACGTGACCCGGGCGTGTTAGCCGTCACCATACAATGCCCCACTTGCATGGTGAACTAAATTGGCCCAAACTCTGCACCCTGAAGACAGCCTCATGCCCCCCATTTATACCTCCAGCTAGGACAAAAAATCATTTGCAATAATTGTTCTTGAAAATGTTCTCGAGAATCCGCTCAAATAAGTCATTTTCGGGGAAAAAATGGATGTTACAAATCCCTCAGCGCCCCCCCCCCCCCCCCCCCCCCCCCCCCTCCCCTCGGTTTCTAAGATATTTATTAACAATTAACATTTAATTGGGGAAAATATTTGGTTCATATGTGTCAGTATAATTTAGGCGGGAAAGTGTTATGGGTTCCTGTTTCTTTCTTTTTTTTATGAGAATGTCATTAACCCCCTTGTAATTAACCTCCTTGAAAAATTAACCACATGTTATTATCAAACCAAGCAAATAATTGAAGTGGCGGCTTAATTTATAATTTGACAATTTCCAACCTCTTTTTCTTTCGCCCCTGCTTGCTCTCTTTCTCTCTCTCTCTCTATCTCCCTCTCTCTCTCTCTTTAATGTCATTTGAAAAAAATAAAATAAAAAAGTGAGGGAATGGTAGAAATGGCAGTGTCTTTAATGAGCACAGGCTGTAGTGAAGGCGGGTGAATGGAGAGCGCTCTTGAATAATGGCCGTCTGCGGTCCGTCCTTTTAAACTGGACCGCATTACCCAAGAGACCCCTCTGTCAGGTAGTGTGAGTCCGAGGGGCCCTCCCCTCCCCTCCGCTCCCCTCCCCAACTCAGGACGAGAGAGAGAGAGAGGGAGGGAGAGAGAGAGAGAGAGAGAGAGAGAGAGAGCATGAGGAGGCCACGGGGGAAAGTGAACGAGGCCACAGGGGAATGCTATGGAGATTCAGACCTGCTGGAGAAGACAGGCCGGCTCATGTATAGGTTACACACACTGGCTAAACAAGGCCTGTGTGTCAAGGTCTGAACAGTTGAAGTGCGCGTGTGCGTGCCTGTGTGTGTGTGTGTGTGTGTGTGTTGTGTGTGTGTGTTGTGTGTGTGTGTGTGTGTGTGTGTGTGTGTGTGTGTGTGTGTGTGTGTGTGTGTGTGTGTGTGTGTGTGTGTGTGGTGTGTGTGTGTGCGCGTGTGCGTGCGTGTGTGTGTGTGTGTGTTTGCATGGATGGCAAGGAGAAGGAGAGGCTCGGAAAGAAAAAAAAAAAAAACATATTTCCAGAACGTCTGTCGGTAGCTACGCCCTCGGCCATGCTTAACATGGAATGAGATTGGAACGGGGGTTGTATAAATCGGCCTCCCTGTGTGAAGCCAATTTGAAGACTTAGACGCTCCTTAAGACCTTTGGTTTGTGCCTTATTGCCGGCAGTTGTGATGCTTGTCCATTATAAGCTCCATCAAAGGAATTCATAATGCACGTCCCCGTATACCGTCCTGGTTTCTCTGCAACAGGCGCCAGAGCCACATGTGGCTGTTTAGGTTTTTCTGGCCTAGGTTTCTCAGTAGAAATGGACTAAGGAAAACATTTTAAAAGCTTGCAACAATAAATATGAAGCATTATATTTAATGAACGCTCATTAACATCTGATAACAGTATTGGTATTTAAAAGGGAGTTTCACACATTTTCAACATTTTACCACGTCATTAATATGTCTTTGAGATGCTGTGTGGACATAAAGTTTCCCCCCCATTCTGTCCTTCTGAAGAAGGTCTGAAAAAACTCATTAACATGGTGAAACACAACTTGATGAGATCATTGGGTTGCCTTTCACCGTGTTGATGATTTTTTTAGGGCCTTTTTAGGGACCCTATATTGGACCCTATATTTTTTTTCCTCTATGATTCTCACCTACATCATCATCTATTGAGTGATAAGTATGTGACGGGTGGGTAGTATACTACAGTTCACAGAAAAAACGCAACAGTACGGTAACTAACAATAAATGTATACCTGTATATCATTGCAGCGTTCACAAAGGTAGTGTTTTTTTGCCAGGTGTTTCAAAAGTTCCTGGACTACGTTGAGTGCTAACACTGCTACTTCTCTACTGCCAACGTAAAGACAATCTTAGTGGACACTTTTCGTGATCTAATGGGAGATTAGCAACCAAAAAAAACCCACAAGGTGAATGCCACAAAAAGCCATGCTCTGAAAACTGCAACGTGAAGCCATAAAAAGGGGGAGGGGGTGGACAGAGAAAGGATGCCCAAGCTGAAGCTTCAAGTTGTTACTCGTGTTGACTTCTCTGCCATTTTCAACCAGAACACATCGTGTGCGTGCCGCGGACTTGACCACTAGCCGACCCCCTTCTTTTCCGAGACGTCACAGGAATCTTTCTGTCTCGTCCGCCCAGAAGTCGAGAGACCCCCTAGCCCAGGGGTCGGCAACCCAAGATGTTCAAAGAGCCATTTTCGACCCAAAAATAAATTCAAAATCTGTCTGGAGCCGCATTTTATTATTTTTTTCCTGAGTGTGTGCAAATGTGAACCAAATGGACCCTAGCGGTTCCATTTGCACACTCTCAGAAAAAAAGGTCCTCAAAGAAAAATCATTAACATGGTGAAACACAACCTTTCTTCAGAAATGGAGTTTCTAAAGTTTTACAGAACTCCATTTCTAGTCCACACAACACCTCTAAGGTATATTAATGACATAGTAAACTGAGTAAACCTTTGAAAATGGGTGGTTCAGATTGAAAGCTCCACCTCTGATAACTGCTGGGCTTTTTTGACATGGCCAACAAGTGCTACTTTAACTGGCAACTTGTCAGACAGCGCAACGCGTTTTGGGTGACTGAAATGTTTATATTATTTTGGTGTGGATCACCCCAGTGTGTGTATGTAATAATGCTACAGCCACTGAGCCACTAGGGCTGTGTTCTAGAGCCGCATGCGGCTCCTGAGCCGCAGGTTGCTGACCCCTGCCCTAGCCCCCAACCCCCTCCACGTAATCTGCCGGGGCGGCCCCCCTGGCCCACACCGAGGCCAATGATGATGATGATGATGATGACGACGCTGATCGTCCTGGAGCCCTTCGTGGACAGTTTAACTACCGTACAAAAGCTTCCACAGCTGGCTGCTCCCTCAATCACTCGTGTGACAGTTAGCAGCCCGCCGTGGCTAATGATTTCCCTGTCATGTCGGTGGTGGTGGGACCCACGGCTGCGGAACGGCCGAGGATTAAGCGTCGGATGGTGGGTGGACACGTCGTCATCCCCCCCCCCCCCACACACACACACACACACACCCACGTTGGTTGCACAAACCCACACCTCCCGTCACAATCCATACACCCGTCCGCTCCTCCACCCGTCCGGCCGCCCATTGGCGGTCGGATTCGCAACAGTGTTGCCAACTTCCCAAATCCAAAATTGCACTAAGTGGCACTTCCTGCAAGCGTCCATTTGGTTTCATTTTTACGCTCTCTTCTCATCCATTAGTTCGGGGACCACCTGTACAGATGAAGATACAGATAAAAATGACCATTAATCTTCTACATTCTTGTGTAGACTAATTCACGTGATGAATATTTTAACTCTTGAGAGTGGAAGAATGAACCGCAAGGGTCCATTTGGTTTCATTTTTACACTCTCCCCCCTATTGCTTTTTGGCTGGTGAGTTGGTGCAAAATTGCTTGACAGGTGCCAGAGATAAACCCTCATTTTTCACAATTTTTCCTCCTATGACAATGGTTTTCAACCAGTGGTGCCCAGACTAAATGATGGACAGTTTGTTAACCAGATGTAACTCTTTGAGAGCATAATAATGAAACCAAATGGACTTACACCCTCAAGAGTTAAAATATTCATCATGTGAATTGGCCCAAGTCTACACAACTAGAGAAT
>CM076987.1:34914901-34929901 GCA_039105355.1 Benthosema pterotum
TTGATACCAGGTGTGGGACCGGGCCGGGCCATGCCGGGCCTGGCCTGTGGGCCAGCAGAAGGGACTGTTTATGGTACGAAGGCCAGTTCAAACAGCTGTCAAATCAGCGGAGGCGCATGAGAGCTCCGACAAGGCCGAGAGGGGGATTAGGAACCGGGGGCTCAAATAGTTTAATGTGTCAGTGACTCAGAGATGGGAGGACGGGTTGCCATGATGTAACAGGATAAACAAGGCTTCGGAATGGCGTTTTCGGGAGGACGGGCGGCTCCAATGTGACATCCTACCCACCCCTACCCTATATCCCCCTTTCCCCCACATGCCGTGATTACAACCGCGATGTCTTCACAGATAAGACGCCCGTATATATGCCATGTGATGAGACGTCGTTATTTCCATACAAATGCCCCGTCACACAAAAAAAAAAGATTGTTTGAAGATGGCCGCAGCGGGAAAAGAAGGGTGATGAGCGTCACACTTACAGTATGTCGAGGAACAGATCTTGCACGTCGCGCATGCTGGGGGCCCAGTCGGACGGACAGTCGGACGGTCGGTTGGTCGGTCAGTCGGTCGGTCATCAGGTCTGGGAAGATTGCCCAACTAGACAGACGAGATGAAATGTTTCACAATGATGCTTTGTGGAAAGCACAAGAACAAATGAATATGTAATATACTGTAGGCTATATATACACTGTATATTAAAAACAACTATATGAACCCGTCCAAATCGTGGTCGGGTACGGCATAATCCGTGTCGGAGCATTTATTTCAACGAGGTGACGACAGGCGGCAGTGAACTAAACTGGAAATCGTTTGGCTGTTTCCCATTCCTTTCTTCCTCCCATTGAAATGAACAGAGACAGAGAGAGAGACAGAGAGAGAGAGAGAGAGAGAGAGGAGAGAGAGAGAGAGAGAGAGAGAGAGAGAGAGAGAGAGAGAGAGAGAGAGAGAGAGAGAGGGGAGAGAGAGAGAGAGATAGAGAGAAGAGAGAGAGAGAGAGAGAGAGAGAGAGAGAGAGGGGGAATGGCGAGAGAGGCAGACAGACAAACAACAGGCCCGCAGTGTTGTTGCTGCTCCGCTCATTAAGTCTGGGCCGCCGGAAGGTAAGCCGATTGATCTGCAATTCATTCTCGCCAGCGTTAAATCGATGCGAGGGGGACATGAAAAAGCCCCGGGTTTTTATGACTTCAGTCAAAAGATTCCTGAAACGCTTTGTAACGCGCGCAGATAACGGTGATCTAAGCCTTGTTTGCGGCTCTGTATGCAAGGCGGGCGATCGATCCGCCGAGAAAAAAAAGGAAAAGAAAAAGAAAGAAAAAACAGAAAGAGAGAAAAGCGTGCCGTGCCCCCGTGTGCGGAGGAAGTTGATTTTGAGCGAAAACAATAGAGGAAATATATTTTCTCTCCTTCCTTCCGAGTCGTATAGCGATCGGCATGCGTTGTGCGCAGTGTCGGGCAGTAACAAATTTTAGATTACATATTACTGTAATAGTATTACTTTTGCTCCAAAAAGTAAAGTCGCGAGATTACTCGGCAAAAGTGGGTAATAAGTAATGCATTACTTACTTTGCAAGTAACGCCAAGTTACTTGTTTAAAATGAGCTTGTTGTTGCATGCAAAAATAGAACAGATTTACTAGCTATCGACAGTTACTGTAACAACAGAGATGTGCACTAGATTGTAGATCCAGTCCACACGCTGCATCCTGCGCACAGTTGTGTACACAACAAATCGCTTGCTGCTTTATTTTGTATTTTATTTTTAAATACAAGACCTCAACTGTCTCTGAAAAGAGCTCGCTAAACAGATTATGTTGTACATCTCTATTTTTTCAAAGGTGTGGGTTGGGAACTTAATAATAATAATAACGTAATATGTAATATAACTTCAATTCCAGTAATAAGTAAAGTAATGATATTACTTTGTCTAAGGGGTTACAAGTAAAGTAAAGAAGTTACTTTCCTAAGTAATATTGACCAACAATGGTCGTGCGTGCGCGCACCTTTTTTTTTCCTAAGGGCGCTGCACTCTTCCAAAAGTCTCTGTAACGTGGAGCTTCGTCCGATCTATATGGTACACGCAAGCAGATCTGCAAGCTTATCTACAAGCTCATGTTGACACTACACTAGGTGTTTTCAGCAGTTGGTCCGGGGACCACCAGTGCTCCCTCAGAGGATCCCAGGTGGTCCCCAGCTAAATGAAGTCAGTTAACCGGATGCAACTCTTTGAGAGTTACTCTATTGCACACTAGACGTATGCGTTTACGTGAGCAAAATGCACAATCCAAAACCCAAGCAAAAACACTTCTTTTTAATATTCTCTTAGAAAACAATAATAACGGGCCCTTCTCAAAACCTCACCCTTTGGGGTGCAGGGGTTAACATTTTCTTCTACATTGTGTGGACTGTTGAAAAGTCAGATGTTTCAATATAATTTAACTCTAGAGAGCGTTAAAATGAACATGGACCCTTACGGGTTTCCATTTGGTTTCATTTTACACTCAAGAGTTACAGATCCTTTAAGGGTCCATTTGGTTACCAATGATTCATCAGTTACCTGTGCGTTTGGCACAAAAAAGTAGCCTAAAATCCCCTCTGCTGGGAGAGCCTAAAATCACTATGATTCCCTGCATGCATTGGTGGGTGTCAGCTGACGGAATTACAGAACGACGATATTACCTACAAACACGAGTAGGCCATGTATAGGAACGTCAAACTCAACACACAGCGGTCGGACTGGGTTTCAACACTCGGACACTAAGCACGTCCATGAAGGCAAATAGCAAAACAAGTATTTTTCCTTCAATAATCAATGCCCCTTACTAGCAAGATAACTCCAAAGTTTAAATCAATTGAGTTGAGACAGTATATAAGAATTATTTGCGATAGTGATGTCTTATCAGGGTGTGTGCAATATAGTCTGCCCATCTCTCTCTCTCTCTCTCTCTCTCTCTCGTCCTCTCTCTCTCGTCTCTCTCTCTCTCTCTCTCTCTCTCTCTCTCTCTCTGAAAATATATTGTATATCTAGGTCTTGTCGTCTTTGCTGGATTACCAATAAGCCCTCATGTGGAGAGCAGAGAATGCTCAGTGAAAACTGATCAAATTGTACAACTCACTCAGACACTTGCATGAGCTCTCTCACGTGTGTGTGCGTGTGTGTGTGTGTGCGTGTGTGTGTGTGTGTGTGCGCGCGCGCACACACATGTGTGCGTGTGCATGCACATACTCAAAATGTCATTGTCTGTTTTATTATGATGAGCTTGTGCGGTGTACATCTCCCCAATAGTCAATCACTCATTCATTCTCCCACTAAATACTCTCTCTCTCTCTTTCTCTCTCTCTCTCTCTGCTCGGTCGAAAAGGTCACACAATTAAATGGCTGAGGCCTTCTGTTCGTGTCACGGAAAATGGTGATGTATCACTCCGGGGCTGTGTGTGTGAGTGTGTGTGGCTGCTGCATGCATGCTACGTGTATATACCTGACACTCTGTGAGCATGAATATGATTTCAGAGATCATTAAAAATTTAACAGCGTGACCTAATTACCCGGCCGCTCCCCGTATTCAGATTCCGAGCCGCTTAAGTGAGATGGTGAAGGGTAGAAGACGGGGCGGCTGGGGGGGGGGGGGGTGGTAGAGCAGGGTGGATTTGTGTATGGCAAGCCCCTGGAAAGACTCATCTGGAATCAATTATAATTACTTTATGCCCCCCCCCCCCCATACCCCCTCACTCTCTTGCCTTTGTCAATCAATGCGCAACAAGCGCGGTAATGGATCGCCGGAGTGCCGCGGTGTGTACTGTACTCCATGGAAGAGCTGTCTGTCTGTTGTTCGCGGGCGCGATGGCGACAGGCCTCTCTCTCTCTCTCTCTGTCTCTCTCCACCACGCCACAAAGGTCAAGGTAAAAGATAAAATGAATTGCCACGATGATAAGTGGATTACCTTTTCCGAGTGGATAAGGGGTGCGACAGCTATGATTGTTCCCGAATCATACCATACCACTCCCGGAAACCTTCCACACAACGGAGGCCCCTAAAGCTGTGGTTTTCAACCTTTTTCATACCAGGGCCCACTATTTGTTGTGAGTTTGAGCCACACAGGACCACCATTTGATGACATTTTCACCCCCACAGAGCCCAAAAAACTCAAGATTTCTTTTGCTTTTGTCCACAATTCCAGGCTGGATTTTGGGGAAAACAAAACAGTCAAACATACAGATCATAATCTTTAACCATTAATCTTCTACATTCTCTAGTTGTGTAGACTTGTTTAATTCAGATGATGACTATTTTAACTCTTGGGAGTGTAAACATGAAACCAAATTTCCAAATTTCATTTGGTTTCATATAGTGTAACTCAATACGCAAGTTGGCACTGTACCGAGTGCAGATCTAGTTCAGAGCTATAACAGTGCATGAAAGACAGTGTACAGTCCGAGTTCACTGCGTAGTAGTGGTGTATACTAGGGCTTAATTTGCCCTTCGAACATCGGACTGCAATTTCAGGCCGAGCTTCGAACCTTCGCTAAAAAAAAAGCAGCATGCTGCGACCCCCCCGCGCGTCTACTAATCGTGGATGTTGCTATCAGTAGATACGTTTTCTACTGCCCTGAGATGTGATTGACATCTGTGAATACACCAGTCATGACACCGCTCTCCTTTCTCTCCTTTCTGATGAGACCGATCCGACACAGCCACGGGTAACACGCTGTTTTGATTGCCAAAACATGCTGTCCGTTGGCTCGTTTAATTATTTGTTTGCTATGATTAGACTACGTGTCTATTGTATATATAGTCTAAACTGCCTGCTTCTGCTGGCCAGCTAACCATAAAACCAACCTAAAACAATGCATTTCCAACTGCAGTAACAGCGCGTTTCACAGCGAGTTTCTGACCCCTCGATGTCGCACATTTACTAGATGGGGGGAAAAGTTAAAAAAATAAATAAATGTGAATGGTTCGGGATCATTAATATTTGTTCGTGTGGCGACCTTAGCGAGCGAGTTGTTCGAATCCCGAGCTTCGGTATACAGCCTTACTGCGTACTCGTCATGAACAATCATCGGTTCGCAGCCTGTCATTCTCAAACAGCACTAGAGCCGTGCCCGCCGGGCCTATACTTGGAACGATGCAAGTCGGAAGTTAGTTAGTTAGTCAGTTTATTGTCCACACAGTGGAAATTTGTCTTGGGTCTCATGTACAGCAGACAAACAGAACAACAACAACAACAGAAACACTTACACAGGTACAAGCACAAGACAACAGTGGCAAATAAAGTACAGACAGGTTTCTAGCCCCCGACCTGATAATAGCCTATTTAAGATTGGTAGAACGTCCAACCTACGATGCCAGTAATGAATCGCTCTGTGCTCGATCCATAAGCCTCGCGGCCGTCCTACCCTCTCCTACGACGGCAGAACGCGGCTTTTGGCGTCGTGTTAACAACATGGACGAGAGCTATACGCTGTAGAGGAGCGTCACCATGGAAACCAGAGACGCCAGTGGAAGAGGTGGATCCAGCCGGCGTCGCCTGAACTATGTTGGGCTTCTGTTGCAACTGTGATGGACCACGGCTACTGTTCTCGTCGTGTCCAAGGCCTAGACACGGAAACTTAAATTCCCTACTATGCCTGTGTCAGTGTTGTGCCCATGGAGTTCTTTGTCAGGGCACACGGCCACATATGTAGCATATGCACACGTCAGGAAGGACAGTGAAAAAGTGAGGGAGGGAGAGAGAGAGAGAGAGAGAGCGCGAAAGGCAGAGAAAGAGAGATCTGCGTCGGTATACACCTCGTTCACCTCGCACATGTAAAATCCTTCATTAGAGGAGCGATTGTCTCATCCGGCGCCAGATTTCTTTTTTTTTTCTCTTTCGCGCCAGCGTGCATTTGATCCGCCGTAATTACCCCCCCCCCCACCCCCCCACCCTTCCACCATGGAAATGATTACATCTGGAGTTTCCAAACTGACAACTCTATTTGGACATGAGTAATCCGCTTTCTTGGCCGTGGCTGATACCTGAGTATAATCTGCCCAACCAAGCGGCAAGGATTGGCAGGGAAAAAAGCGCCCCGCTACCCCTCCCCGCATTGCATGCCATACAACTCGGCACAGAGAGAGAGAGAGAGAAAGAGAGAGAGAGAGCAGTGTTGCCAACTTGGCACATTTGTCGCTATATTTCGCTTTTTTTTAGACCCCCCCCCCCTAGTGCCAAAATTAGTGAAAAAAACTCCTGGCAGAAAATCTCGTGCTTTTTTTGCTGGTGAGTAGGGGCGAAATTGATTGAGAGGCGCCGCCAGAGCTAAAATCCTCGTTTCATTTTTTCCTGCTATGATACAGTCTGTAAATGAAACCAATTGGACCCTTACGGGCCCATTTGGTTTCATTTTTACGCTCTCAAGAGTTCAATTATATCTGAATTACCTCATTTTTAAGAATCCACATAGAACATGTAAAAGAATTGCTATTTTAACCAACGTTTTGCCAGTCATTTCTCCTAAATTTGTCTGAGAGACTAAAACTCAACATCAAATGGTGGTCCTCCTCCGTGGCTAAAATGCAGAATAAACAGTGGGCCCTGGTGTGAAAATGGTTGAAAACCCACTGCTCTAGCGCATACATTCTAGAGCATTTTAGAAGTGCCACTAGTGCATTTTGGCAGTTGGCAACACACAGAGAGAGAGAGAGAGAGAGAGAAATTTTCACCATTTCTCCTCCTATGACACAGTCTGTAACTCTTGAGATCGTAAAATGAAACCAAACGGACCCTTACGGGTCCGTTTGGTTTCATTTTACGCTCTCGAGAGTTAAATTATATTTAAACATCTGAATTACCTAATTTTCAAGAATCTACACATTTAGAAAATGTAAAAGAATTGCTTCCGTGGCTAAAATGCTTCGGTGGATTCCGTGGCTAAAATGCAGAATAAACAGTAGGCCCTGGTATGAAAATGGTTGAAAACCCACTGCTCTAGCGCATACATTCTAGAGCATTTTGGAAGTGCCTCTAGTGCATTTTGGATTTTGGCAGTTGGCAACACAGAGAGAGAGAGAGAGAGAGAGAGAGAGAGAGAGAGAGAGAGAGAGAGAGAGAGAGAGAGAGACAAATGATGAAGCCTCCAACCACAAGCCGCCGTCCAGCCCACCTCTTCCTTGTTGTCTTCATTTAGAAAGCTTTTTCCTGGTGTGGTGGAGCCTTGAAGCGTGTAACCGGGGCGATGGATGGTATGCTTGCATGGAGGAGGAGGCCGTAATTGAATGGAGATGTAAATGGCGTCGGCAGGGTTTTTTTTTTTTTTGACAGCGGGGGCCTATATAGCGGAGTCTGAGGAGGTATAACGTGATCCACAGATTAGCCTCCTCTGCCACGCTGTGGGTTTTTCGCGATCCCAGAGATTTAGACCCGCGTGCTTCCCAAAGGCCTGGGATGGAGAGATGGCGGGTTTATACAAAAGGCGGGCGGCAAAAAAAAAAACGGTTTCAACATGATGTATATACTACGTTATTGAGCTCTCTCTCTCTCTCTCTCTCTCTCTCTCTCCCCCCCCCCCCCCCCCCCCCCCCCCCCCCCGGATCGAGGCGGGGGCATTGGGGGTAGGGGGGGGGGTTCAAATTAAAGAACCATGCCATGATTTTTCTACCCTATATATCATCAGGTATTAATGTTATATGAAATGTAAGATTTTTTCCCCCAAAAAGTGTACAGTGTTTGTTAAACTGTCATTTTTATAATTCCACCCTACCACTTCATTAAGCATGCCTAGTTTGCCTGGTGGGTGGTGATGGGTGGAGATCCACCTGAACTGAAGCCACACCCACAACTTTAGTTGCATGATAAAGGGGGGGAGTTAGGGGAGGGTCTGAACATGTGATGTGACTATATTGAAGTTGTTTCCATTGGCATGTTTGACTGGAAAGGTTCAGCCTCCATGAAGAAACCCTAAATACATAGGGAAGACATCATTGCACATAAAAAACACACCAAGGGGTCTATTTACATACTGTCACCTCTTAAACATGTACAAAATTGGTTATATTTGTGCTTCTATTTAGTGCTTATATAAGTGCTTATATTTAAAATGATAATGAAAATGAAAACTGATGGTATTGTGATGCTTACTTGATGCCTAAGTCCGGTACAAGATCTAAATCTTCTGGGTCACA
Source organism: Benthosema pterotum (assembly GCA_039105355.1). Classification (NCBI taxonomy): domain Eukaryota; kingdom Metazoa; phylum Chordata; class Actinopteri; order Myctophiformes; family Myctophidae; genus Benthosema; species Benthosema pterotum. The sequence continues at coordinate 34,923,060 of CM076987.1, forward strand.
GAACCAAAGAAGAAATATAAAATAGGAGATACATTTTGTTTTATATGTAGCCTATATGACCACGCTAAAAATAAATAGATTATCTATCCAATGTGGAGTTTCGGGTTGAATTGGAATGAAAATGGTATGGGGGCAGCTTCATCGCGGCTTCAGCTTCCATGTCGCTTCGTGGGGGCGATGAAGCCGCCCCCTTACCATTTTTGCCTGTTTGCCAGTTTGTCAATACTTAAATAAGACAGTTTGTCTTTGCCTTGGAATAACAACAATTAAACAAAAAAAGTAAAACTAGAAAATAACAGGAGATTTGTCTTATTGACTGTTGTAATATACTGGACACATCAAGGCAAGCACAGTGGCTCACTGGACAAACAGCCGCCTGCATGGGAACGTGGAGGCCACAGGTTCAAGTCCCAGAGCGGCCCCTTATGACGAATCAATTTGACTTCAACAGAGAACTAAAACCATGAATGTTTTTAAATGGTATTATTCATTTATTTTTGTGATTTCCAGATTTGTCATAAAATCCTTGAAAATGACAGAAAAACAACACACCATACTGTATACTAAATGAATAAATATGGTACAAGGACTGTGTCTTTTGTCTGTCAGGGGGACAGGGTGCTCAGCAGCCAAAGTCCTTAAAGGGGAATTCCACCCATCTTTTCTTGAGAGGATACAAATGTGAACCAAATGGACCCTAGCGGGTCCATTTGGTTCCATTTGTACCCTCTCAGCCAAAAGGGGTCTGAAAGAAAAAAATCATTAAAATGGTGAAATACATCTTGATGATGTCCTCAAATGTATTCTAATGATTTTTAGGAAATACAGAATTGGGGGAACTTTTTTTTTTATCATCACCACACAATATCTCTAAGGTATATTAATGACATTAAAATGTTGAAAATGGGTGGAAGTCCCCTTTATTTATTTTTTTGCCTTGCCCCTGTCACTGACATTTTCTAATAATAATAATAAAAAAGACTTGTGAAAAGAAGATCGCTTGCTTATTTCATTTATACCAGGCCAGACTTTGTCTGAACAGAAATAGAAATATAATGCCAGCAAATCTGAATGCTTTTTGTTCCCCCTTAACCCCACACACACACACACACACACACACACACACACACACACACACACACACACACACACACACACACACACACACACACACAACACACACACACACACACACACACACACACACACACACACACACACACACACACACACACGTCTTTACAACAGATGCAATTCCAGGTATTCCAGGGAGCGCATCAATCCAGCAATTTGTGAAACATCACACATCGATCAATCAACACATGTTACTGATGATGATGTGTTTGAGACCTCTCCTGGGAGTGTGACATGGAGGTACACATAGACGCCGACGCGGCGGGATCCACAGAGACCCCGTGTCTATTCATAGCCGCGATACGAAACAAATCACGACACCTGACAAGGTGTAAAAAAAAAAAAAAAAAAAAAAAACGTTCGACCGCGATTTGTGAAAAATAAATTACGGGATGATGTACTGTACGCCTGGGGGGGAAAAAAAAGAAGAAGAAGTAAGCAAACTTCACACCTCACACAGGTACATGGGCACTGGAATCGAACCCAGGACCTTATGGCCACATAGGTGGATCTGGGAAATGCCGGAATGCCAGCCAAGGGGGGCACGGTGGGACAGTGGTTAGTGCTGTCGCCTCACAGCTAGAAGGTCCTGGGTTCGATTCCCGCTAGGGGCGCTGCTGTGGGTGCTGGCGGCGTGTCTGCTCCTCCGCGTCGTCAGTGCCCATACCCGAGGTGGGGTTGGTGAAAGGGCCTTTCTGTGTGGAGTTTGCGATTTTGTCCCTGTGTCCCTTAGGGTAGATACCCTCACAAAAAACATGCAGTAATCCTGGGCTCTGAACTGCCTCTCCCTGGCCAGCCAGGGCGCCTGATGGAGGGGACTGGAACTGTCAGGTGAAAAGAAGGCAGCTTGGACTCATGCATTGAAGGAAGTCTGAGGCCAGTCCGCTGCCTCCCCAGGTTGGCGGAGGGTGTGTACTGTAGAGCCCAGGATCACAGTTAAAATATTCATCATCTGAATTAGCACAACTGCACACTAATAAATAAACCGTAATAATGATCGTAGGTATTGTGGTATTGTGGACAAAGGAAAAAATAAATACATTTTTGGGGGTCTGTGGGGCTGGGATGTCATCAAATGCTGCTCCATGGCTCAAATGGTGAGGCGAGGGTAGAGAGCGCCGCACAGAGAAGAGGAGGCTGCTGGGTAGGGGCGGGGGGGGGGGGGGGGGTGTATGAGGATGACATGACTGGCCCATAAATACAGCTTGTGGTGGTGGTGGAGGAGTCGGGGAGAACCCCATTAGCCGCGGCGCGAGCAGACATGACAAGGCAATGATTCGGGGGGTAAATAGAGGTTGTTTATTCATTTAAATACCGCTCAGCGCCCGCCGGGACTGAGCGCCGGCGCGATTAAGCTCGGTGTCGAGTAATGCGCCGCAGCAGTAAACGACAACAATGCATAAATAATACATGAAATAAATAAACAAGACCCGCGACATCCTGTTTTCTGCATCATGCCGGGGCCGCCGCCGCCGAGAGGAAATTCATTCTACACCAGAGAGAGACAGGGGCGGAACTAGGCATGGGGGGGCAATGCCCCCCTAAATGCCCAGACTGCAAAGCAACCCATATGATATTTCAAATTAAAGTGCTTATATTTAAAATGATTTGAAACACTACTGCTGCTACTGACTATAGCTACAGTTGCGTCACCACTAAACCAACAGCATTTCATCATTGAAAACAGAAAACTCTCTGAGTCAGACCTTTAGCTTCATGCATGCTGCGTGGCTGTTGCAACTTCAACAACAACTGATGTTATTATTGATGCTTTACTTGCCTAATAAAAGTCCTGTAAGTGAAAATGCCATGGGGACGCCCCCATGCCATTTTCTCCTGCCCCCCCCCCAATTGGGAAATGTTACATCCGCCCCTGGAGAGAGAGAGAGAGAGCATTTCCATTTCCCAGACACGGATTGCGCTAAATCAGCAGGGAGAGAGAGAACGCGCCGGGTCTTTTCATGGGCAGTTTATGTATTTATCTATTTACGCTGCCAGCAGGGGAATGCCGATTGCCGTCAACTAATAAATAAGAGCCCGCCGCTCCTATCTTGTTACAGAACGTAATCCAAAGTGGTATAACTTATCTCTGAGTGGGTACTTGAGCTAAAGGAGATAATGTACTGTACTGGGGTGCTTGCTTTACCCCAGGAGGCTGTCGTACCTTTATTTGTAGTTAATTTACAGGTATTTAAAAAAAAAAAAAAAGTGTTCCAGTTGTTAATTTTCTGTTTCCTCCAACCCAAACATAATATTCGGATGGGACTATTTCGATCACTGCAAAAATGCAAACGTGGCTCAGCCGTCTCGAGAGGGGGCGCTGCAGGGTGCGCCACTGCGGAACCGAAAGTGAAAGTGTGAGTGTCAACACGCTATTGACATGGTGGAGAGACAATATGCAAGAAAATGCATTCCGGAGCAATGGAAATGGGCGAATTTTAACAACGTCTCAGCTCCATCCTGAGAATATGGCAGGGCATAAAAAAGTTTAACACTTGTCATCCCACTTATCTCTACTCTCTCTCAGCTGACAAGGTACTGCAGCGTAACGTGAAATTGCCACTTGGCGGTACAAGAATCAGTTCATTGATCATTGAACCAAGCGTTCAGTGATCAAGCGTGTGCAACTGCAAATGTAGATTTACTGTAGCATTGAAAACAAACAAAACAAAAGAAAACATCACGACATGCATTCAGCATCCCATCAGTGGCGTTTCTAAGCCGATTATGGAGCCCATGGAGGCAAGATTTCCCCTGGAGCCCCCCCCCCCCCTTACCAAATGGAAGGGGGGGCTCCATTTGGTAAGGGGGGCAGCAGGGAAAATCTCCTGTGACGTCATACCTATGACAGGCACAGTAAAATGGCACCCCTCCCAAGGGATAAAAATATGAAGTATTTTTAAACTAAAGAACATATTATATGTGTTTTAAATGTTCAATTCTAGTCCATGAGGCTTATTAGCCTGGGATGCTTTTAAAGCATGTCTGCTGGGGCGCCCCAGGCAACTACCTAGTCTGCTTAATGACAAAAACACCCCTTGCATCCAATGTTGTGAACAGAACAGGCTCGAACGGCATCTCCATGTAAATTTCACAACAGGTAGTTTTCCTTCGTTCTTTTCTTCCACCCGACCCCCCCCCCACACACACACACACACACGGTTGGTTACATGAAATGTAGACACAATGAGAGCGTCTGTCCCTTTTTTTTCTCCAACAGGAGAATTGCGGGGGTCGACGCGGCCAGATCTCTGGAGCGGAGGCCCAGACAGACGGCACAACGAGGAGGAATCAACGACATGTTTCTGGAGAGAGAGAGAGAGAGAGAGAGAGAGAGAGAGAGAGAGAGAGAGAGAGACGCACCAGGGGTAGATCTAGGCATGGGCATGGGGGAGGACAATTCCCCCCCTAAATGCCCAATCGTCTGCCCCACCAACCACGATGGCATGCAAAACTCAAGATATTTCAAATTAAAGTGCCATTTAAAATGATTTGAAACACTACTACTGCTACTAACTAATTACAGTTGTGTCACCACTAAACCAACAGCATTTCATCATTGAAAACAGAAAACTCTCTGAGTCAGACCTTTAGCATTATGCATGCTGCGTGTCTGTTGCAACTTCAACAACTGATGTTATTGATGCTTATATTTGCCTATAATAAAAGTCCTGTAACTGAAAATGGTATGGGCGATGAAGCCGCCCCCATACCATTTTCTCCTGCCCTCCCTCCCCCCCAATTGGGAAATGTTACATCCGCCCCTGACACACACACCCCTCTGCGTTGTGATTCCCGTAGTCCCGGGGCCATGTGAGGTCAGCAATAAGGACGTGTTTATGCAAAAAGTGCCAGTTATGGCTCTCTTATTCCCCCTCTGCACCATCCCCACACATCGCTGCCTCGACTCTCCCTTCTCCCTGTTTTCAATTATTTACAGTTTCTGAGGCGCAGGAAGAAAAATGAAAAAAAAAAAAAAAAAAAAAAACACAAAAAGAAAGTAACGAGTGGAATTAAATAGTCAAAGCTTTTTGGACATTCCTGAAGCCTCGCCACGTCTCTGAAACCTCCATGCATTTTTAAAGTTAATAAAGCATAATCCTTCATCTCTTTCATATACAGTATACACGGCCCTTTGAATGCACGAGACGACGTACCGCGCATGCAGTCGACGAACGTGTGCGCATACATACAGCACGCAGTGACTTCCCAATTGTTGCCACAGTTACTTTGAAACAGTAATTCGACTACTGACTACCGACTACTGCTTGGAAAAGTAACTTAGTTACGTTACTGACTACTTGATTTGGGAAGTAACTAAGTTAGATTACTTTTAGTTACTTGCGGCATATAGGACTAGCACCAAGATTCTTTAGGTTAGACGTGGACATGGTATTTTTGAAAGTTGACAGTACTTTCTGGCCGGGGCAGAGCGTGCATCGGACCACTGATGTTACCATCATTAACTGAAATAAAATCAAAACAGTGGTTGTACTTCCAACTGCTAAACGCGAACCGCTCTTCCTCCATAGTAGCACACTAACGTTGCAGCTAACTCTCCCCTCTCTTGTGCAGCGGCTCGCGAATCTGAGAAGTAGAATGTTTGCTACACATAACACGTGGAACGGGAATGTCACCTAAAAAAAGGGCCCGCATGTTCCAATCAAACACCGCCTCGAACTCGTGGATTCTACAGAGTGAAATGCGAAAAAGTAACGCATCTAATATTAAATAAGTAACTGTAGTCTGACTACTGGTTTTGAAATAGTAGTTGCGTTAGACTACTCGTTACTGAAAAAAGTAGTCCGACTACAGTAACACGTTACTAAGTAACACGTTACTGGCAACACTGCTTCCCATAAGTATGTGGGCCTGCTTGTTACCAGAGCTATACCTTTTTCATACCAGGGCCCACTATTTACCCACCATTTGGTGTTCAGTTTAGTACCTCTTGAACGCAAAACTAAGGATTTTCAAGTTCGCGCCCACAATTTAGGAGAGATGAACTGGCAAAATGTTGGTCAAAATAAACAATTCTTCCGCATTTTCTAATTGTGTTCATTCTTGAAAGTTATGTTATTCAGATGTTTAACTCTTGAGAGTGGAAAATGATACCAAATGGAAATGCATTGGCCTCGGGCAACAGCCCGGCTTTAAAAGGTATTATAGGCAGGTTTTTAGCCAAAAATAAAAAAAAAATGAATACGATTGCTTTGCCCTGCAGACGGACCTTTATCGTCAACAAATCTTATGGTCAACAAACCTTTGTTGTAAACAATTCTTTGTCGTATGTGTGTGTGTGTGTGTGTGTGTGGGGGGGGGGGGTTGGTGGCATTTCAGCCAATCACAGTGGAGCGGTCTCCTGCAGTTTCATAATAAGCCAATACAACAGTGGAGAGGTGCGGTCGAGTCAGATTTCAGATTCAGATTCCTCAAAGGCGCCCCAGTCTGCAACTGCCTAGTCCGCCTAAAATGGCAAAAACGCCCCTGGCACTGTGTAATCCCAATGCCTGTGGTCAAACGCTCTCACACTTCCAGTATAGGAGGTGGACTGGACTGCGATGGGGGCATGGCTTGCTGTGGGGATGCTTTCTTTCTTTCTGGTGGGCTGTAGTAGTAGGAGGAGGAGGATTTGGAGGAGGAGAGGAGGCTTGACTGGGGATCCTCATAAATCACTGGGTCTATAGCTGCAGGGTTCTGACAAGCCT
>CM076987.1:34934901-34939805 GCA_039105355.1 Benthosema pterotum
AGAGAGAGAGAGAGAGAGAGAGAGAGAGAGAGAGAGAGAGAGAGAGAGAGAGAGAGAGAGAGAGAGAGAGAGAGAGAGAGAGAGAGAGAGAGAGGTGGATTAGGAGGAGAGTAAAGATGGAGTGACAAAGGAGACAAAAAGATATCGGGAACGGCAGTGTGTGAAAGAGAAAGATATCCACTTTTTTGTGCATGTGGAGGCTGAATATACATCGGACGGCAAACTAAAAGCACACTATGCAGCGTTACCGGGGGAACACACGGACGGACGGACGGACGGACATACCTCCCCATGCATCCATCCGTCCCCCTAGATATAACTTCCCCTCGTACGAAGCAGAAGTCCTTATTTGGCGTATTTCTAATTTTGAGCGAAAAGTGGGGGTGAGAAATCCAATATCATCAGATATGGCATAAGGAAATATCACAGGCAAAAAAATAAAAAATAAAATAAAATAGAATAAAATAAAGAAATTGACTTTGGTCGGAGCCGGCTGGCTGCATGCCGCTGATGTAACGGACCAGTAATAAGGGTATAGTCTGAATCCTCCTGTTATCAAATATTAATCTTTTTTTATTGCTTATGGCTAATAATCTAACAGTGGGAGTTTATTAAGTTGCGGCGCATGGCGGATGGGGAGGTTAATGGCGGAGCTCAGGGCGATATAGAGTTGAGTTGCTGCTCTGTTTCCTCAATGAAGTCTTCATTGACTGCCCAAACTTTTTTTTTCTTTTTCATATCAAAATACGTCCCAGATGTATCATAAGCACACAGCCATCTGAAAACGATCCTGTGAAAGTCGACCCTCATAGAAGATTTGTTTCCATAAATTGTTTGGAGGTTGTAGATCAGTTATTTCAAAGTATAGCTACTTCATAGCGTTAACGTTAGGGTTGCAAATATATAGTCATAGTAACCGTATTGAAATATTGTTTTTGTTTTATTTTATTTATTTTTTAAATCAAAGTACAGAGTATCTATACGTCACCCATCATGACTGAAGTTGTGATGTTTTTCATTTTTGTTTTATCATGTTTTTTTTTTTTTTTTTAATCAAGACTAGAGTTCTGACATTAATCTCAGGCATGCTTTGGCATGAAACAACAACAATGAAAATGCTTTAGCTTCATTTTCAGATAAGTAAAACCAGAGAAATGATTTGGTTTTAAGTCGTTACTGAGACGTTCAGCCTCCTGAGAAGACTTAGCCTGACTGGTGCTAATTTGTAAATAACAAATATCATATTGTATTGTTTGACTTTGTATTGTTTTGCAATGGAAATAAACAATTTCATCAGACTAGAAGAAAAAATAAAAGCACTTGGTCTATGGATAAATGTGTGTATTTTCTGTGGTCATGTCAACAGTGTTTTCTGGCAATAGAATAGTTGCCAGAAAAATCAATGTTTACTTGTATATACATAATTTATAAACATAATTATTTCCCTTGAAAAAAACAAATGACTCAGCACAAGTGTAACACATATTTTTTTTCATGCATTTCCTAAATACAGTACCAGGCCCGGATGTAACATTTCCCAATTGGGGGGACAGGCAAAAATGATATGGGGGCAACTTCATCGACCGCACCCACCATTTTCCATTACAGGACTTATATAAGCAAGTATAAGCATCAATAATTAAATAATAAAAGTCTGACTCAGAGAGTTTACTGTTTTGAATGATGAAATGGTGTTGGTTTATTGGTGCCACTATTGTTGTTAGTTAGTAGTGTTTCAAATAATTTTAATTATAAGCACTTTAATTTGAAATATCTTTGAAATTTGGGTTGTTTTGCATGCCTGACAAACACATTGTTTGTACACAGATTTGTTTAAAAACATTGTTTTAAAACCCTCACCTCCACTATCTTGGCTCACTATGGATCTGCTGGAGACTGCTGTGCTGTGATTTAGTGTGGTTTGATATGTATTTCCGTAGGATTTTTGTGCTAAAATTGATTTTTTTGCAGATTTTGGTTCTATAGGGTCTAAACTATGAGAAAATGAGGGGGTGCAAATTTTCCCGGGCCCCGCCCCATTTCTGGGCGGGGCATCTATTTGGGACCTCCAAAACAGTATACTAGCCAGTGTATGTCCAATTTTCATAATATTAGAATTGTTTTATATGTTTTAAAACATTCTGAGGTGATTTCTTGAACTTATAAAGTGGTCAGAAGATGTTTTATGACTTTTGGTAGGGGTATTTCCTCACTTGGGACCTCCCGGACTGACCCCTGTGCCTATAGTGTGGTTTGATATGTATTTCCGTCGGATTTTTTTTGCTATTTTTTTTTTTTCTTTTTTTTTTTTTTGCAGATTTTGGTTCTATAGGGTCTAAACTATGAGAAAATGAGAGGGTGCAAATTTTCCCGGCCCTGCCCCATTTCTGGGCGGGGCATCTATTTGGGACCTCCAAAACAGTATACTAGCCAGTGTATGTCCAATTTTCATAATATTAGAATTGTTTTATATGTTTTAAAACATTCTGAGGTGATTTCTTAAACTTATAAAGTGGTCAGAAGATGTTTTATGACTTTTGGTAGGGGTATTTCCTCACTTGGGACCTCCCGGACTGACCCCTGTGCCTATCTCAGTTCGCATTACACTTTCTGTTACAGAATAATTTCAAATTAGATCATACATAAGGCATATAAGTATTTTTAGCTGGGCTGTCATCTAAAAAAATAGTTGTAGCTAATACCAGGGGTATTCATTGGGAGGCCCATGACACCTAGGGGTCCTCAGAGTTAGTACAGGGGGGCTCACCCAATCTTTGTGGGAGAGGAACTTATTTTGCCTTTTACATTAAACTACTTAAACCATACCATCCCCTTTTCAATGAGATTTTTAGCCAACAATATCAATCTACAACTTTGTAGTTTGAGCTTATAAATCAGTTAATAGGTGCCTAACCATAACTCTCAGAGGGGCTGCAAATATTGCTGCTAAATAAAGATCAGCCATGCTGCTGCTATATTCCTAGTCTCTCTTTGTGTATATTTGTACAGCCTGTGAAAAGGCCAGCTGAAGTCATTCATGATCAGCTGATTGGCAAGGGGCTACTGTGCTTATCAATCAATTATCAATGCTTATCAATTATCAGCGTCTGCTGCTAAGGGTGCATTGCGAGACATACAGTACGTGTTTGGTCACCTGACACTGATGTTCTCCTGCTTTTACTTGACTTGGTGTCTTGTGAACACATTGCAGCTCCAACTTCTCTGACATTTTTAACAGGCAAAGGTTCAAATAAAAGGGAAATCGATATATTTGAACGAGTTCAGGTTCTTGGACGTCACAAATGTCAAGGACTCCTGGGCCTACACAATTTTTCTGGTGCCGACTGGGGAGGAAAATTTGTTGGAATCTCCAAAAAGACATGGGTCAATGCATACTTGAGGCTTGATGATGATGATCCTGCCATTAACTGCTTCAAGGACCTTGGCAAGAGTTCTATCCCTTCTGAGCTCATTAACGGCGAGCTTCCATCACCATTGCAGTCATTGGAGCATTTTGCATGCCGGGTTTACAGTCCGAAAGGCCCAACAACCTTGCCATTACTCAGGTGGGAACTATTTCGTACAAAAAACTTGGAGGGTGAGATGCTACCTCCAACCCGTGCTTCACTGCTCCCACATATCCTCCGGGCCAACTATATCACAATGCGGGATAAGTCATACTTGACAAGTTGCCCAGAGCTTCCACCAATCGAACAAAATGGATGGAAATCAGAGAATGGTGGGTATGTCCCAGTCAGGTGTCTTGCCCTCCCAGCTCCAAAGGCAGTACTTGAGCTCATCAAATGTGGTTGCAAAGCAGGTTGCAAAGGAAGGTGCAGCTGCTCAAACAATAACCTGCCTTGCACTCCTCTCTGCAAATGTTATGGTGGAGACTGTGTCAACACTATTAGGGAAGACATTCAAGATGATGATGACGAAGATGAATAGATGCTGCAAATAATATGTTGTAGCTAGGCATAATTGACCATGGGTTCTTCAAAAGGTGTGCGTGTCTGTTGTTAGTTTGCATGCAGTGTGTGAAATAAATGGACACGTTCTGCGTGCCCAAAGTGAGACATTGCAATATCATCATTACTTGATGTAATTTGGAGGTCCCACATAGATGCCCCGTCCCGAAATGGGGCGGGGCCCGGGAAAATTTGCACCCTGTCATTTTCTCATAGTTTAGACCCTATAGAACCAAAATCTGCAGAATTCATTTTTTTTTAGCAAAAAAATCCTACGGAAATACATATCAAACCACATTATATGCACAGGGGTCAGTCCGGGAGGTCCCAAGTGAGGAAATACCCCTACCAAAAGTCATAAAACATCTTCTGACCACTTTATAAGTTTAAGAAATCACCTCAGAATGTTTTAAACATATAAAACAATTCTAATATTATGAAAATTGGACATACACTGGCTAGTATACTGTTTTGGAGGTCCCAAATAGATGCCCCGCCCAGAAATGGGGCGGGGCCCGGGAAAATTTGCACCCTCTCATTTTCTCATAGTTTAGACCCTATAGAACCAAAATCTGCAAAAAAATCAATTTTAGCACAAAAATCCTACGGGAGCTGTTTTTTTGACATATCAAACCACACTAATTGGCTAAAAACGCTGCCTCACCCCACACAACCCCCCTTCTCCCTCACAAATTAGCACTGTCTTTCCTGAGCCTGATTAATGTTTTATGTTTTGTTGACAACAACAAAGTTCCAGACCGTCTGCAGGACGAAGCAAGTGCCTGTCTGCAGGGAAACAGCTGCAGCATCAAAGTAGAAGCAACACTGTGGAGGAGGAAAAGGCAAAAAAAAAAAAAAAAATATATAATATATATATATAATATATATATATATATATATATATATATATATATTATATATATATATATATATATA
>CM076987.1:34940305-34955305 GCA_039105355.1 Benthosema pterotum
GACGCAATTAGAGGAAACAGTGATGCATACATCACCGCTAACTGCACCGTGGCAAATTGGAGCAGCAAACAGTCTTGCACTGCTTGACGGCCCTGCAGTGAGACTATAAGGAATCAAATATAGCAGGGCTTGACACTAAACTTGCCCGCTTGTTGCCGGGGCAAGTAAAAAAAAAAATGGTGGGGCAAGTGAAAGACTTCTACCAGGTTGCGTTGCCCGATCGGGCAAGTGTGCAACATAGTGCACTATAACACAACAAACGAGATATATTTGTCTTGAAGGCAGTCATTGCACTCTACCTCTGTGTCTTTCCCTGCTTTATAGCTATCCACAATTCCAGGCTGGATTTGGGAAACAAAACAGGCAAATTAAACACATCAAAATGACCATTAATCTTCTACAGTGTAGACCTGGGGCTAATTAAGATGATGAATTTTAACTCTTGAGAGCGTGAAAATGAAACCAAATGGACCCGCAAGGGTCCATTTGGTTTCAATTTTTACGTTCTCTAAGAGTTACATCTGGTTAACCAACTTAACTGGGACCACCTGGAACCTGGGGGGCAAGTGACCATGACCTGAGGGCAAAGTAGAACCTGACTTGCACTTGCCCGATGGGCAAGTGCCTCGGAGACCTTAGTGTCAACCCCTGTATAGTATAAGTTACATAATGCAAATCTAATGGTGATATTACCATGCTAAGCTTCCGGGGACCGTATTGGATGAATGAAGGTATGAGCAGGGGTGTAGTGGAGGTTCGACTCGGGGGGACAGCGTCCCCCCACTTCTCACATCTAAAATATTTTTGGGGCAAAAGTAGGCCTATGCCGTATGTTGCCGTATTGCTGAGTTAAACTCGCAATTATATAACTAGTCAATGCTAACAGCCTTAATATATATACAGGATATAACCGTATTACAGTGAGAGGTCCCAAAGGACCTCTTTTACCACTTTTCAACGTATATTCATATAATAGGTATTATAATTGGTATTATTATACTATTATTTCTACTCAGTCTGTGTCTCACAGGAGGGCTGTGGGCAGTTCAGAAACTTCTTCCAATGACATCATCATTCCACCATTGGATTCCACCATTGATGATGTCATTGGAAGAAGTTTCTGAACTGCCCACATTCCTCCTGTGAGACACAGACTGAGTAGAAAAAAAATAGTGGTATTTTAGCATGTGTACAGTATATTAGTGAGGACCTATTATATGAATTTATGTTGAAAAGTGGTGAAGTGGTTCCTTTAAGGCAGTGGTGTCAAAGTCATTTGGGGTGTGGGGGCCGCATTGGACTTAATGTGACTTCATGGGGGCCTGAGCACCGCGGTGCAACCAGTCGCAGACCGCATGCAGCATGCACGGCACACGCATGTTTATGTACACAGCCGTTTACTTCTATACAGTATATCACACAAGTCATATTTATTATTAAGAAATAGCTATTAATATATATTAATGACTTTTCATTATTGTTTTTATACTTGTAGCCTAGATTAAGACATTTGCTATGAAAGATGCTATTTTTATTTACAGAGCATCAATAAACCATATGAAAATAGCATTTAAATTTCAAATACTAAATTTAAGTAAGTATGTATAGTTAACTAAGTATAGTTCTCGGTTTATACACCCTTGTACTGCTGACGTATAGTTCTCTCGGTTACACACCCCTTGTACTGCTGAAGTATAGTTTTCTCTCGGTTACACACCCTTGTACTGCTGAAAGTATTATAGTTCTCTCGGTTACACACCTTGTACTGCAGAAGTATAGTTCTCTCGGTTACACACCCTTGTACTGCTGAAGTATAGTTCTCTCGGTTACACACCCTTGTACTGCTGAAGTATAGTTCTCTCGGGTTACACACCCTTGTACTGCTGAAGTAGTATAGTTCTCTCGGTTACACACCCTTGTACTGCTGAAGTATAGTTCTCACTTGGCAGTGCCAGCCGCCTAGCCTGGTTTAAAAACGACTCCCCCTGCTGGACAACATGCATTACATGCCGTTCAGAGGAGAGCTCAAAAGCATTTCTTTAAACGACCATAACTTTTGATAGGAACGTGCTAGAGACTTACTTTTTTTTTTAATAGACTCAGACATTTTTGCTCTACAAGGGGCCGGATATAAATCATCTCGCGGGCCGGATCTGGCCCGCGGGCCTTGACTTTGACACATGTGCTTTAAGGTGTTTTTTTTTTCCACTGGAATCAAAAGCTGGAATAAATCCCTCATGAAGCCTAAAGGCCTCAGTTTTGCACGCAGCGACTCAAACAATCATGTGCATAATTTTAATAAGACTAGTTACCAGAGGCGGATTGGCACCTATTTTCCCACCGGGACAATTTTGCCTTTGCCAGGCCACCCTGGGGGTGGGGGCAGCTGGTTAACCAGATGTAACTCTTTGAGAGCGTAAAAATGAAACCAAATGGACCCTTGCGGGTCCATTTGGTTTCATTTTTACACCCTCAAGAGTTAAAATATTCATCATGTGAATTAGCCTAACTTAGTCTACACAACTAGAGAATGTAGAAGATTAATGGTCATTTTGATCTGTATGTTCCAGGCGAGCATCTAGCACATTCTAGTGCATTTTGGAAGTGCCACTAGTGCATTTTGGATCTTGTCCAGGCCACTAGGTGGCGCAGGCCACCGGGAAAACTCCCTGTACTCCAGATGGCCAATCCGCCCCTGCTAGTTCCAGACTGAGCCCCAGCAGGGGATGGCATGCCACAGTCTGCCACACGGGGAGATTAAAGCCTGCACTGTACATACAGAGCATTTCTCACTGGCAGCTCTATAAGAGAGAGGTTCAGCCTCACCGGACAGTGAGCAACAAGCAGTGTTGCCAACTGCCAAAATCCAAAATGCACTAGTGGCACTTCCAAAATGCACTGGAATGTATGCACTAGAGCAGTGGGGTTTTCAACCTTTTTGAAACCAGGGCCCACGATCTATTCAGCATTTGAGCCACGGACCACCATTTGAGGACATTTTGGCCCCACAGACTCCAATACTAAAAATTTCTTTTGCTTTTGCCCACAGTTCCAGGCTGGATTTGGGAAACAAAACAGTCAAGCATACAGATCAAAATGACCATTAATCTTCTACATTATCTAGTTGTGTAGACTTGGGCTAATTCACATGATGAATATTTTAACTCTTGAGAGTGTAAAAATGAAACCAAATGGACCCGCAAGGGTCCATTTGGTTTCATTTTTACGTTCTCAAGAGTTACATCTGGTTAACCAACTTAGCTGGGGACCACCAAAGAGCTGAATATAGTGACAAATGCGCCAAGTTGGCAACACTGGCATCAAGGATGATCTCTCCCCTTGACCCCGACAACGGCCACTCAGCAGTCTTGGTCAGGGCTGGATCTAGAGGGGGGTAGGGGGTGGGCAGAGCCCACCCAAATGTGCATCCTGTATGCCCACCCAATGCAAGGTAATACCAGTGGTCAGGGGACCACCAGTGGTTGTGAGAGGTCCAGGTGGTCCCCAGCTGAATGGTGGAAAGTTGGTTAACCAGATGTAACTCATTGAGAGCGTAAACATGAAACCAAAGCCCGCAAATCTACACAACTAGAGAATGTACAAGATTAATGGTCATTTTTGATCTGTATGTTTGTTTTTTGTTTCCCCAAATCCAGCCTGGAATTGTGGACAAAAAAAGCAAAAGAAATCTTTAGTTTTGGGGTCAGTGGGGCTAAAAGTGGTGGTCTGTGGCTCATAATGCCGGATAAATAGTGGGCCCTGGTGTCAAAAGATTGAAAACCACTTCTTCATATAAAAACTTTGGAGTTGCCCATGCACCCTGCCATTCTTCCAGCCCATCCTAGTAGGGCTAACTGAATCCGGCCCTGGTCCTGGCGCAACACTGCAGTCTCCGGCCTGAGATCTATGCTAAGGGGGGGCTCTAAAGGCCTCATTTACACTGGCAGCCAAATCTAGCCTGAATCACATCTGAGACAGGACAGGGTCGCCGATGTTTGGTATTCGGGGATGTAGGCTTGGCAATGGAGAATGCGTGTGTGTGTGTGTGTGGGGGGGGGGGGGGGAGGGGGGGGGGGGGGGGGGGGGGGGGGGGGTGGGGGGGGGTGGGGGGGGGGCAATGCCTCCCTAAATGCCCTGACAGCCCCACCCAAACACGATCAACCCAGATTTCGAAGATATCTCAAATTAAAGTGCTTGTGATTAAAATGATTTAAACACTACTCCTGCTAACTACAGCTGTGTCAACACTAAACCAACAGCATTTCATCATTGAAAACAGAAAACTCTGAACATAGGTGGAAAACAGAAAACACGTGGAATTCCCCTTTAAGAGGCGTTCCCCCACTTCTAAAAGTCCCACGACAACTCTGAGTCAGACCTTTAGCTTTATGCATGCTGCGTGTCTGTTGCAACTTCAACAACAACTGATGTTATTAGTGCTTACTTGCCTAATATAAGTCCTGTAACCGAAAATAACTCTTTTATTTTCTTTTATTTTTCGAATCTTGATTTAAATGGTCACATGACTCATTTAAACAAATGAGTCATAATTTCTGGATCATACATTACACAATGGGTATAGGATCTTTTAAAGGGCCAATGAATTAAAAAAAATAATACTGTACATATTTCACACTTTTAGACCACATCCGTGGTCAATATATATAGCCATATATCAATGCATGCCAAAAATGAGAAAAAAAAGTCACTTTTGTGTATTTTTTTAAAATTAAAACTCTGCGGACGAGGAATAATTATTTAGTGCGCACGTACGTTTGTGCGTGCGAATGGGAACACGAGCAATGAAGTGCACGTAACATGTATAGGATTCATGGTCTCTCTTCTCTCTCTCTCTCTGTCTCTCTCTCTCTCAGGTGTGCCTGTGAACAGGCCTCTTGTCGTTCCTCACAGAGAATAATGTGCTCTAATTGATTTAGGGCGAAAATCGCATTATCCCATTTTGGCTAATTGCATCTCCTCCGCAATGACTGAGAGCCTCGACTGTGTGCCCTCCTGTCACCCCCCCTCCCCTCCCCACGCCAGCACCTCTCTCTCTCTTCTCTCTCTCTCTCTCTCTCTCTCTCTCTCTCTCTCTCTCCTCCCTCCCCCCATCAACTCTCTTTCAGCCGTCAGAAGTCTTCAGTAAAAGACCAAAGTGGTTTATGTAACATCCGTTGCTCGTAAAAAAAATAAATAAATAAATAAAAAATCGGGACAAAAAAACCCTAAACTAAAAGGATTCAATCTCAAATCGGGGGGAGGGCCGTGTTCAGACGATTGCTACTCTGACGACAGCAGCAAGTCGGATCCGGTTCCGTCCGGCTGGTGACGGCGATGGCGATGAAAGCTGACCGCCTGCGATGCAGCTGTACCGCGCTGCGGTCGGCAGTGTAGTTTCCTGTGGCCGTAGTGGTGCTGACATGCTGTCGTGACCACTTAAACCAGTGGTTCTCAACCATCAAGGGTTGACACTAAGCTCTCCAAGGCACTTTCCTATCGGGCAAGTGCAAGTCAGGTTCTACTTGCCCTCAGGTTATGGTCACTTGCCCCCCCCAAAAATATATAGTGAATTTTGCATTTAAGTTTACTTCCTACTTGGGTGCTTTAAACCAAGAAAAAGAAAAATGAAACCAAATTGGTTTCATTTTTACACTCTCAAGAGTTAAAATTCATCATCTTAATTAGCCCATAGTGGTCACAGACCCAGTGGTCCCTGACCCCAGCAAAATGATAGTTTGGAACCAAATGGACCTGGGAGAGAGATAGGTAGAGATAGCTAGAAAGCAGGGAAAGACACAGAGGCAGAGTGCAATGACTGCCTTCAAGACAAATTTATCTTGTGTTGTGTTATAGTGCACTAAGTTGCACACTTGCCCGATCGGGCAACCAGGTAGCAGTCTTCACTTGCCCCACCATCACCAAATGATTTGGCCCCTGCATGGTCAGGGCTTGACACTAACACTTGCCCGCTTGCCCGGGGCAAGTGTTAGTGTCAAGCCCTGACCACGCAGGGGCCAAATCATTTCGCGACTTAAAACGGAATGGAGTAGCTTATAAACTGAGTAGACCATAAAATGGGCAAAAGTTTTTCTTTTTTTTTAAAGTGGAATATCCCTTTAAACCCAAATGCAATACCATTGCACGTCTACACGAGTCAAAACAACATCATCGGCTGCACTTTGGACACCCTTGAATTAAACCTTATTATTTGTTTCCTGTGTCGAGTACAGATTAACTAATTAACATGTCTGCGCTCAGTGCACCGCTGCGCACGCATCCACCAGTACTGCTGCTGCCCACTGTCGCACAAGACACTGCCAGACACTGGACTGGACAAATTAAAGGGACATTCCACTTTCGAGAAAAAAAAAAAAAAAAAAAAAAAACTTTTGGTCATTTTATGGTCTACTCAGTCTCATGTGAACACACCAGACAGTTTATTAGTTACTGCATTCAGTCTTTAGATATTTGATGTTCATTTTAGCATATCCGCCTTCTTCCTATACAAACTTATTATAACTTAAAACTCCATTTTAACCATGACAGATTATTCGAAAAAACAACCCATCTTTTTTTCTGGTGACTGATATTGCCCTTCTAATATGTGAAAGGCCGTGGAATTTCATTTATTTTTAAAATATTGTTTTATTCATGTGGGTGGGCGTGCCCACCCAGAGGCGGCTACATTTTACAAAACAATATTTTAAAAATAAATGAAAACTGTAAATGAAATACCACGGCCCTCTCACATATTAGGAGGGAAATATCAGTCACCAGAAAAAAAAGATGGGTTATTTTAGAATAATCTGTCATGATTAAAATGGACTTTTAAGTTATAATGGGTTTGTATAGGAAGGAGGCGGATACGCTAAAATGAACATCAAATATCTAAATAGTGATCAATGCAGTAAACTGTCACCGTCCGTCAGAATGACCATCATTCCACAGGTAATAGCTTCTAGCTTTTAAGCCGCCAGAAACATTCTCTGCACTATCATGTGACACCACAGTTTATGTAACAACGTGTGTGTCGAAAAAAAAGAGGAAACAAGAAAATGACAGTGATAGTACATCTTCTTTTACTTCCCGGCGCTGATTATTTTAAGGCGGTAATTGAAAGACAGCTAGTGTTTATGTGCTTGTCCAGCTGGCTAGCAGCAGGAAAAAAAAAATCCTTGATTTGTTTCCTTCTAACGGATCAGCTGATCTGTTTCCGTATAGCAGGGGTTTTCAACCATTTTCATACCAGGGACCACCATGTATTCAGCATGTGAGCCACGGACCACCATTTGATGACATTTTACCCGCACAAACTAAAGATTTCTTTTTATTTTTTCCGGCAATTTCAGGCTGGATTTCGCAAACAAAATAGTGTAGACTTCTTAATTAAGTGGTGCTAATAATGATGAATATTTTAACTCAGAGAGCGTAAATTCGGAACCAAATGGACCCGCCAGGGTCCAAGAGTTACATCTGGTTAACCAACTTTCCATCATTCACCCGGGGACCACCTGGAATCCTCTCAAGGACCACTGGTGGTCCCCGGACCACTGGTTGAAAACCAATTCCGTATAGAAACGGACATGGCGAAGCAGGGTGCGATTTCATGGACCAAAAGCATTAGGAAAAAAAACGTTTGTCGTCTACATTTTTATTCACGAACGAAAATGGAATAAAAACAAAAACAACAACTAACCTACCATGACTACCAAGATTAAAGGTAGGGTAAGTGATTTGAAATTCATAGTGTAGTTCATCGTGTAGTACCAGCCAAGAGTAGCTACACTCTGTGAACCTGCTGCTCGATCCTGATTGGAGGAGAATTCACCCTCCACCTGGGGAACTTTTATTAGCTCCTCTGCTAACGTGGGGGAAGGGGAAACTCCATATATGGTCTGCACACCTTATAATAGAGCATTTTAGTTATATCTGACAAAAGTGAAATCACTTCCCCTACCTTTAAATATATTGACAATAACATGCTGGGAAGGGGAGTAGTGGACAAAGGACACGGCATAAGCAAGACGCAAGTCATTTTAAACTCGGTTGCATGCTGAAAATAGGCGATCTACAAGCTCACAACGTGGCACCAACATGTCGCCGACGGTGTGTCACAATATTTCTAGATATTTTTACGTTTGTAGGTCTGCTATTAAATTAGCTAGCGTAATTACAGAAACTGAGGTTTGCCTAGAAATTGTCATGAGCTATGGACTTAATTGTGACTTTTTGGTTATTTTGCTATAAACTTTTTGGTAGACGCATGCAAGCACACACGCGCGCGCACACACACGCACACGCACACACACACCTGCTGAGGCCTTTTGACCGTACATCACTTGTGTGTACCAACACACACACACGCACGCACGCACGCACGCACGCACGCACGCACGCACGCACGCACGCACGCACGCACGCACGCACACACACACGCTTGCGCGTTCCCATGTAATCCGGTTAAAATGGCTGTAATATTTAATTCATATTAGAATCATTAGAAGTGCAGTAGGGGTGTCATGTCTATTATGCATTCCTTTTCTAGCCGGATAAAACAGCCCTCAGATGTGGGCGCCGAACCTTTGAAGTGTATACGCTCTCAGAAGCATGCAGGCCTATAGAGCTGCAACAGGAAAGTTCCTGCATGTTTAAAACATGGCCGTGCGAGGGGGACTAACAAAAGGTGAGCCAGTGAGTGAGTGAGTGAGTGAGTGAGTGGGTCTGCACACCACTGAGATGAGCACAAAGTGGCCAGCCAGGAATTCGGGGGTGATGTTATAATGCGGTTGTGTGTATACTGTGTGCGCATGAGGGACATCAAATAAACATGACGCAAAAACTAAGGAATACTGCAGAGAAGATGCTCTCTCACCCCCCCCCCCCCCCCCCCCCCACACACACACACACACACACACACACTCATGTGCACCCACGCATGTAAGTGCATGCACTCGTGCACGCAGTTTTAAATAAACTATTTGTACCAGATAAACACATAACTGTACTACTATGTCAAATGATTGACTTGCGCATGTACAACGTACTGTATGGGCTCCATTTTCGTTGCCGCTAAACCCCTTATCCCTTAACTTCTTTGCCTTTTTAAACTATTAAAAAAACATTTTTCAGTAGTTCAAATGGCCAGTCTACAAGCTCACAACGTGTTAATAGATTGACATGTTGAAATATTCCAAAAAAAGTTTTTCAAAATCGAAATAAGGGATTTGGGATCAGGGGTTTAGCATGTAACGAAAATTGAGCCCACTGTATCTTAAACCCAGGGATGTCAAACTCACATACACAGCGGGTCAAAATAGAAAAAAAAAAAAAAAAAAAACAGTGGTACACAGTTGAGGTCCAGACTGTGTTTCAACACACAGGCACCGGTTTACACGTTTCACGCAAACATCTGCCATTTCGTTGTATGCCTTTGACGGAAATTTGGGGCAAAAAAGCAATCCATGTGAGATTTTGTGCAAAACTTTGAAAGTCAATCCTATCAAGAGCCGCCTTGAGAACCTGACTAGATAATAGTTAATAGAGGTAGGTTTTTAGCCAAAAATCAACATAGATATACTGTATACAGCAGCTATATTTTTCCTTTCTAATACTGATGCTGCCGCTGTTTCCCTGCAGACGGACATTTGCTTCGTCCTGCAGACGAGTCAACACATCATGAAAACAAAGCATCTGTTGAGCTCAGGAAAGGCGCTGCTAATTTGTGTGTGTGTGTGTGTGGGGGGGGGGGGGGTTGTCTGGGGTGAGGCAGCGTGTTTAACCAATTACAGCACAGCAGTTTTATAATGAGCCAATACAGAGGAGGAGGTGCATGAGGTGGTGTTAAGATTCTGGTTTCAAAACAAATCCGTTTACAAACAACAGTGTTTGTACAGTTGCCTCCATTACCTTTAAATGGTTCAACTGGCTAATTTGCACAATGACATGAATGTGAGCTTGTTTTGGATTTTTTTTCGGGTATTTTAAAATAGTAAAAATGGCAAATACGTTTAGGGATAATGGGTACATAATGTGGACCCCTGGTTAAGAGGGTAGGGCGGGGGATCCCCTAGCTTCCCCATTCCCTCCACACACACACACACACACACACACACACACACACACACACACACACACACACACACACACACACACAACCACACACACACACCACACACACACACACACACACACACACACACACACACACACACACACACACACACACACACACACCAGAACAACAACAAAACGTGCAACATGTCCCCCTTTTAAAAGCCAATTTAGACCAAAATAACCAAGCGGCCCATCTAATTGGAGCGTTGATTGAGTAACTAGTGTTCCGTGTGTCGCTTTATCTTATTCCGCCTTAGGGAGCATAATTGCATCAGCGTCGGTGGCATTTCCGATATAATGAAATCGTCAGCCGTTGGAAAGGCTGACATTAACGAGAGCATGTTTGGGTGTCAAGTTAAGTGACTATGGCCGAGGGAAACTCGCCGGCTTTGAAATGCAATCACTAAAGCACAATTTCGCTGTGCTTCAATTTGGTGCTCTGACGTGTTTATTTGTGTGTGAGAGAGAGAGAGAGAGAGAGAGAGAGAGAGAGAGAGAGAGAGAGAGAGAGAGAGAGAGAGAGAGAGAGAGAGAGATTGTACTGATAAACAAATTTTGACGATGATGTGTGTTCAACTGTTGCATATTCATGACACAATCAGGAGTCAATATCTGGTTAACAGTCTGAGATTGACGGGTGGATTGCTTAAAGCAGTGGTTTTCAACCTTTTTCATACCAGGGCCCACTATTTATTGAGAATTTTAGCCACGGACCACCATTTGATGACATTTTTTGCCCCACATACCCCAAAACTAAATATTTCTTTTGGTTTTGTCTACAATTCCAGGTTGGATTTCGGGAAAAAAACGCAACAGTCAAACATACAGATCAAAATGACCATTACTCTTCTACATTCTCGAGTTGTGTAGACTTGGGCTAATTTAGATGATGGATATTTTAATTCAATTGAGAGTGTAAACACGAAAAGTTTAAAGGTTGATGTTGTAGTTTATTAGAAAGTTAGTGTTCTTATCTTTTTATTTGTTGCTTCCTTTAGTTTTAGAGATTTTAGCTGTTTTTGACATAGAACATTTTACACCATATCATAGTGATTTATTTTTGTATTATCTACTATTGTCCACAAAACATCACAAGATCTACTGAATGTGACAAACTGCCATGTTAAGCCTATAGAGAGTCAGATGTAATTTCCTGGGGTTTATTAGGACTGTCGTAGATAATAAAAAGGTAATTGCTATAATATTTTGCACCATAAATAAATAAATAAAAATACATATCCCCATGACTCACCCCACAGTCAAAATAGGCTGAAATCCCTAAAACTATAGAAAGCAAGCAAATGAAAACAAATTGACACTCAAACACATGAACTAAACTAAACTTTGTAAAACAAAGTTGCCCTTTAACAAGAAAAGGGTGTTTTTCTGCAGGGTTTTCCCAACACTTTCGCTTTCCTGTCCTGACATGTTGACCTCAGCAGTGGGTTGGGCTATGATCAGGGCCGGATCTAGAGTAAATGTGCATCCTGCCCACCCAGTGAAAGGTAATATCAGTGGTTGTGCAAAGTTGGTGCAAAGTTGGACCCTTGCGGGTCCATTTGGTTAGCCCTAGTCTACACAACTAGAGAATGTGGAAGATTAATGCTCATTTTGATCTGTATGTTTGACTGTTTTGTTTCTCAAATCCAGTCTGGTATTGTGGACAAAATCAAAAGAAATCTTTAGTTTTGGGGTCTGTGGGGCTAAAATGTCATCCAATGGTGGTCTGTGGCTCAAACGCCGGATAAATAGTGGGGCCCGGTGTCAAAAAAAGATTGAAAACCACCGCTACATAATGAAAAACTTTGTGGAGTTGCCCACCCTGTCATTCTTCGTGCCCGCCCTAGTAGGGCTGGCTAAATCCGGCCCTGGCTATGATTCTATTTCCGTCCAGTCACAGAGGTGCTTGCTGACCTCTGTATCAAACCAGTGTGTTTGTGACGGAGGGAGTGCATGGCGGTTTGACTCACAGTGACCAGTGATGGGTATCGTTACTTTATAAACTAACGACGTTAGGTTATTGGACTACTGCCCCCTAAAACTAATCTCGTTAAGTTACAAGTTACTTTCTATAAAAAGTAACATAATAGATTATTTTCCGTTATTTTCCGTTCCTGAACACAATTAAAATACTCCTTTTTTCTTTGTTTTTAACGTATGCACAATTTAGTTGCATTGTATTACCAGTGCATGAGTCGCACTCCACGTTGCACATGAAAAACCACCACCACCACCACCGCCAACATGCACAGTAGGCCTACAGACAATATTATGCTGTACGCGGTACACAATGATGATGCCCTCTCCACGCTGCGCAATGACAACAACCTGCAGGCTTCTCTTCCCATCGTAACCCAGCCTATGAACTACACAGTAGTCTATATAAGACAAGGCACGGCGGCCAAACAATGAATTAAACATTACTCACCTAATAACGCAGCCAGAGGATGTACTATGTTTTGTGTAAATCCATAAGTGTACGGCATCATTGTTTACGACTGTTGTTTACGACATTGTTTAAGACTTTTAGCAAGTTGCGCATACTTTAGCTGTGTCACTACCCAACCTAGAAGCGGACTTCCTCTTCCTCTTCCTTCCTCTTCCTTTTCAAAATAATAAATAGAGTATAACTAGACACCAGCTAGACAGTAGGTTTACTTTTATTTCTTAGGCGGACTTACAGGATGTGCAGACAGTAAATGTAAACTAGGCACATCACTCACAGAAGTAAGGACGCACAGTCGGCTTATTCTACACTAACAGAAAGAGGAATATACAACACCGGGCAGTCTCAAGAAAATGAATTGGGACGAACTATAGTAACGAGTTACTTTTTTGGAAATGTAACTAAGTAACTAACTACTAAATTGCAAAAATAACTCGTTAGGTTACTCCGTTACTAATAAAAGTAATCTGATTACGTAACAGCGTTATTGATAACGCCGTTATCCTCATCACTGACAGTGACCCACTTGCACTTGGCTTCTATTGGCGTTCCACCACCATGACTCTACTCCTCAATGACTGGAACATCAAGTTCCTCCACCGCTGTTAGTTACAGCTCTCTGATGCAGAGGCAGATCTAGGCATGGGTATGGGGGGGCAATGCCCCCCTAAATGCGCAGACCGCCCCCACCAAACACGATGGCATGCAAAACAACCCAAGCAATTAAAGTGCTTCTATTTAAAATGATTTGAAACACTACTACTGCTACTAACTAACTACAGCTGTTGACACCACTAAACCAACAGCAAATTCATCATTGAAAACAGAAAACTCTCTGAGTCAGACCATTAGCTTTATGCATGCTGCATGTCTGTTGCAACTTCAACAACAAATCCAGCGTAAGTGATAGTTCATGGAGGCACGGAGGGCAGAATGGTTATTGTATTATACTCCTCATTCTCAGTCAGTATTCATTCTGTTTCTTTAAATTAGCAGTCTCTCTCCATGTCTACTCCACTCACTCTCATTGGCTGACAGCAAGTCACTCACGCCCACATTCATCAGGTGTTCTTTATAAGCAGTCATTCTGTTCTCAGCCTTCCTTCTGGTCGACTCCATGTGCCTGTTCAAATGTAAGCGTTCAAATTTCCTCCACCTCCCCGGCCTCCTCCCTGTGGCACTAGTTCTGAGTGGCCGATTATGAGATGATCATGATTTGTGGATTGTAACATATTGTGGTGCCTAATTCTGTTATGGGTATCTGTGATCATCATGTGTTCTATGGTCTGTAATATGTTCGTTGTGTATTTGGAATGATTGTGTCTATGTTGTAATGTGTTTATGCTAGGCTCTGCTCGGGGGGGTTGTTGATGATCAGAGCTGCGTCTCGGTGCCGAGACACAGGAATCTGAGATATCAAAGGTGATATCAGACCTATGTCTCGTTACATAGATTTGATATCACACGAGCAGAGCCACACCGCCATGCTAACATGCAAAAGCTTTGCAATAAAAGGTCTATGGTCATTCTGAGCCGAAGTGTGTCAATGAACTGATGTTATTATTGATGCTTTACTCGACTAATAAAAGTCCTGTAACTGAAAATGGCGCGGCTTCACGACACGGGCGATGAAGCCGCCCCCATACCATTTTCTCTTGCCCCCCCAAATGGGAAATGCTACATCCACCCCGGCTCTGATGTGTGTGTGTGTGTGTGTGTGTGTGTGTGTGTGTGTGTGTGTGTGTGTGTGTGTGTGTGTGTGTGTGTGTGTGCACGCGCGCGCATCCTTGCTGAGCAGATGTCCCTCTTTGCGTGGGACAGGCCCTCCTTGCCAACACTTTTCAGGTGTCCCGCAAATTGAGCCCCTCATGTCTGTCCCACATTGTGACTGACATAGTTCAGTGTTCCCTGCTTTACATGTGTTTTCAAGTCTGTTAACCCATTGTGTCCTGATCAGATTCTACATTTTCACAATTTTTCAAAAATAGCAGACCTACAAGCTCATATCGCGCCACTCGGTGGCGCGATATGAGCTTGTAGATCTGCTACAGCTTCAACAGCTTAAAAACACCAAAACGCGTTCAGTACACAAAGGGGTAAAGGTAATAGAGCCAACATTAATGCTTTGTCTTTTTAAACTATTAAAAAAAAAAAAAAAAAAAAAAACATCCTTCAGTAGTTCAAATAGCCAGTCTACAAACTCAACAAGTGTTAATAGTTTTTAGATTATTAGATTAAAGGCAGGGGAAGTGATTTGAAATTCATTGTGTAGTACCAGCCTGGTGCACTAGGGGTGCCCAATAGAAGCTACACTATGTGAACCTGCTGCTCGATCCTGATTGGAGGAGAATTTACCCTCCACCTGGGGAACTTTTATTGGCTTCTCTGCCAACGTGGGGGAGGGGGAAACTCCATGTATGGTCTGCACACCTTATAATAGA
>CM076987.1:34957805-35012805 GCA_039105355.1 Benthosema pterotum
AAAGTAATTCTGATGTTTAAACATAATTTAACTCTTGAGGGCGTAAAATGATACGATTTTACGATCTCAAAAGTTAGAGATCTATAAGGGTCAAATTGGTTACCAACTGTCTATCATTTAGTGGTCTCAGGGACCACTGGTTGAAAACCACTGCCCTACAGTTACAAGTTACTTGATAAAAAATTGTAGTCTGTATGACGTCTGACTACGGCTTACAATAAAAAAAAACAAAAAAATAGATTAACCAATTACTTTCAGTTTCGGATGTAACATTTCCCAATTGGGTGGCAGGAGAGTATATTTGCTCAATATTAAGTTACTAATAACTTTGTATGTTTGTGATTACAAAACATATACCACATTTTGGCCTGTTGAAAATAGCCCACACGGTGGTGCATAGCTTGTAGATCTGCTATTTAAAAAAGAAATGTTTTCTTTTTGAGTTGCGCCTGCAGTGAGTACTTTTACTATTGGAACTTTAAGTACATATCATTTTTGTACATTTTGAAACCTGTACTTTCCTGGAGTATTTCTGCATTCCAATATCCAATGTTTGCAAAGTTTATACTTAAGTAAATCAATGGAGTACTTTGTTTTCCCATCACAGAAGGCAGGATGGGCTGTTGGGGAAGTTCAAGGTTGCGCCACCACTCTGAGAGGCTGATGAGTAATACTTAAAATATAAAATAAATATTACACAGTTCATGAGTCATTATATGGTTTCAAGTTAACATCCCTGACATTTTTTAAATTGTTTGATTCAGTACAAATCCAGGGTAACTTTAAAATCCAATTTCTTTTGGAATCCAACCTCCTCCAGGAAGAGGCCAGAGGCGACTAAAAGTTCAAAATATAATTATTAAAAATAAGCAAAAACATTATTTGAAGAACTAAACCCCACGAAGCAATGCTATCCTGGAGTTTTAATTGCGATTAGTTGCGATAAAAATGGCTCATTTGAACTCTGACGAAGGCGTCCAAAACGCGTGTGTACTACCTGAATAAGTCCTTGAGAACAGGTTTCACAGGCCAGGTGGAACATTAGACCAGGAGCCTTAAGCTAATAATAATGTAAGGCTGATAATAATAATAATAATAAGGCTGACTCTGACCGGCCCGTGGAACAGTACTGTGGTTTTCAACCAATGTTCCGGGGACCACCAGTGGTCCTTGAGAGAGTTCCAGTTAGATATGGAAAGTTGGTTAATCAGATGCAACTCTTTGAGAGTGGACCAAATGGACCCTTGCGGGTCCATTTGGTTTCATGTTTACACTCTCAAGAGTTAAAATATGCATCTAAATTAGCCAGAGAATGTAAAAGAATGGTCATTTTTAATCTATGTTTGCCTGTTTTGTTTGTGAAACCCAGCCAGGAATTGTGGACAAAAGCAAAAGAAATCTTTAGTTTTGGGTTCCGTGGGGTAGCCTGGCTCAGCCCTGAATCAGCACCTTAAAAATACTACCTTATTTCTTTTCCTGTGATTCAAATGACAATTCAGACTGAGGTCAGCCCTATATCTGTGGGGTCTAAAATGTCAACAAATGGTGGAACAACAAATACGGAATATACAGTATAGGGCCCTGGTGTCAAAATGGTTGGTCTTACTCTTAAAATTAAATTAATAATACACAGACTTTAGTTCAGCCTTTAGTCTTGGCCCTCCACAATATTTTATGTATCTCATTTGGCCCCTTGGGAAAATAATTTCCTACCCCTGTTCTAAATGAATAAAAGAATGAATGAATGAATGAATGAATGAATGAATGAATGAATGAATGAATGAATGAATGAATGAATGAATGAATGAATGAATGCATGAATGCATGAATGGATGAATGAATGAATGAATGAATGCACATGCATGAATGAATGAATGAATGAATGAATGAATGAATGAATGAATGAATGAATGCACATGCATGAATGAATGAATGAATGAATGAATGAATGAATGAATGAATGCACATGCATGAATGAATGAATGAATGAATGAATGAATGAATGAATGAATGAATGAATGAATGCACATGCATGAATGAATGAATGAATGAATGAATGAATGAATGAATGAATGAATGAATGCATGCATGAATGAATGAATGAATGAATGAATGAATGAATGAATGAATGAATGAATGAATGAATGAATGAATGAATGAATGGTGAAGTGTCCCTTTAAGTTCTGGCTAGGAGGTAAAGAAACAGCTGCCTACAGAGGGTGATAAAAATGTGCTGTATTTACCATGCATACGTACTGTGTCTGTGTGTGTGCGATCTGTATATGCATGTATGCATGCATGTTGAGTGTGTCGGGTTGCCATGCAGGCCTTTTACAGAAGGCATTGCTTTTACAACCGGAATAACAGAATAGGTCATCAGTTAGCTCCCTGTGGAAATCCTGATTTTGTGAATCAGTTTGCTTCTCACACACTTATCTGCCCTCTGCGTTGCACCATCTGTGCGGTGTGCGTGCGCGCAAGTGTGTGTGCGTGTGTGTGTGTGTGTGTGTGTGTGTGTGTGTGTGTGTGTGTGTGTGTGTGTGTGTGTGTGTGTGTGTGTGTGTGTGTGTGTGTGTGTGTGTGTGTGTGTGTGTGTGTGTGTGTGTGTGTGTCAGGTCCGGATTTAGCCAGCCCTACTAGGGTGGGCTGGAAGAATGGCAGGGTGGGCAACTCCAAGTTTTTCATTTGAAGCAGTGGTTTTCAAACTTTTTGACACCAGGGCCCACTATTTATTCGGCATTTGAGCCACGGACCACCATTTGATGACATTTTAGTCCCACAGACCCCAAAACTGAAGATTTATTTTGATTTTATCCACAATTCCAGGCTGGATTTGGGGGGAAAAAACAGTCAAACATACAGATCAAAATGACCATTAATCTTCTACACTAGTTGTGTAGACTTGGGCTAATAAGATGATGGATATTTTAACTCTTGAGTGTAAAAATGAAACCAAATGGACCCGCAAGGGTCCATTTGGTTTCATTTTTACGCTCTCAAAGAGTTGCATCTGGTTAACCAACTTTCTACCTGGAACTCTCTCAATGACCACTAGTGGTCCCCAGACCACTGGTTGAAAACCACTGTTATTACCTTTCATTGGGTGGGCAGGATGCCTGTTTGGGAGGGCCCTGCCCACCCCTGCCCCCCTCTAGATCCGGCCCTGGTGTGGGTGTGGGTGTGTGTGTGTGTGCGTGTGTGGTTTACGGCTATTTGCCCGCTTAGCAGGCTCAGCAAAACTAGAGCGAGAGCATGCCTGAGAAAAGGAGCTGTGTGTTCCACATTTCGCTCCTATCTGAGTTCTAGATTGGAGATAGGAGAGAGAACAGTGCTCCGCTAGTGGCCGGCGACATTCCAACAAAAATGTGTCAACATGGCCTTAAAACATATAGGGCTTTTGTAGACACAAATACAAAAGTTGTACCGCAGGTTATGGACCATTATTTCCATGGCTTTAACACTGTCCATGTGTAAGCCCCTTTGTTTCATAAGTCAGTTTTTTCTCTCTCTCTCTCCCTCTCTTTTTCTGTTTTCTGAAGTGAAAGGAGAACTTGGGCAAGAGCGAAACTAGGTTAAGCAAGAACATTTCATTTCGCAGACACCTGTGTCCGACCGAGGGTTCTTCGCCGGGGCCACACTGTGCTCCCTCTGTGTCGCGCATGAAGCAAATTCGCTGGGATTTTTTAAGAACATAGACCTGCTTATGCGAAGGTAATCACATTGCTTTGGATCTCGAGCACAATGACAGCTTTAGATAAATCATCGACCCCGAAAATACTCGTAAATGGGTTTTCCTCGTTTGCTACGTAGATTCGCTGTGTCATCTGTTTGACACGTCTTGGCGTTTGCACTAAAATGCCTTAATGGGCGCCCTCTTAAAAAAACATTTAAGAGCATAAATGCAGAAGGCATTTTTTTTTTTCTTCTTTGGTTCGGTTTGAAGTCGAGGCGTGCCAATTATGCAGCCTTTTAACTCAAATCTGTTGGTATTTCCGCTTTGGCCAAGGGTGTTCTTAATTCTGGGATGACTTGACTGCTGGGAATATGGATGTCTATTTTCTTTGAGGCTGACGTGTCGATTTGTCATCGGAAACAGAAAGCGATCGCTTAACTTTGCGAGCTTAACAAGTAATTATCATACAGTCATATACAATAGCATGAAAAGCAGATAGCGTCATGCAATGTTAACTTGTAGATCTACTGGTAAAAAAGCTGCAATTGCCAATGTTTAAATATTGACACCAGGGGTTGATGTAGTTATGAGAAAGAGAACGGACAGAGAGAGAGAGAGAGAGAGAGAGAGAGAGAGAGAGAGAGAGAGAGAGAGAGAGAGAGAGAGAGAGAGAGAGAGAGAGTTCAGATCTGTGTAACATTCCACATTTTAGTGGCTTAGGCATCCCTAATGAAGTTAAGAGGACACAGCTGGCCTCCCAACAGTGGCAAAGCCTTTATCAACCTTAACGGGATTAGAAAAACAAACTGAATGACAACTAATCTGTGGCCTGATTCAATCATGAGTCAGTATTACTGTATCCAATATGTATTAGGCAACTCGTTTTGAATGTCCAAATTAATCTGGCCTCGATACGTCATATCTCCCCAGACGATTCGAGGAGGCATGAGAAAATACCCTCACTTTTGTTTTTGCTTCATACGCACGGACGGTGCTGGACTGCGAATTGCGCACAATGACAGATAGTTCTTGAACACATAAGTGAACTCATTGGGCAGCTGCAACCTCAGCCATATGAGCAGGTGTCATCTACAATAGACAGGAGAAGCACGGCATGCAGTGGTGTTGGTTGCATTAGTGGTTGGTGTGTGTGTGTGTGTGTGTGTGTGTGTGTGTGTGTGTGTGTGTGTGTGTGTGTGTGTGTGTGTGTGTGTGTGTGTGTGTGTGTGTGTGTGTGTGAGAGAGAGAGAGATGTCTAAAAGGCAGGTCATTTACTCTCAGAAAAAAAGTTTCCTTTTTTTCTGAGAGTGTACAAATGGAACCAAATGGACCCGCTAGGGTCCATTTGGTTCCATTTGGAAACTCGTTAACATGGTGAAACGCATGTTGATGATGTCATCAAGATGTATTTCACCATGCTAATGATTTTTTTTTCACCTTCATTTCTAAGAAACACAGAATGGGGGAAACCTTTTTTATCATGTCCACACAACATCTCTAAGGTATATTAATGACATAGTAAAATATTGAAAATAAGTGGAATTCCCCTTTAAGACACGTGCATGCACACTTGCATTTGTAGTAAGTATATAGCATAGTGAGAACGATTGTTTACAGTGCCTAATTGTATCCATAAAAGTAAATGACAAGACAAAAACATAGGCCAAATTTTGCCCCAAAAATATCCTAGATGTGAGAAGTGGGACGTCCTCCTTCCACTACACCCCTTGGGTTTTGACATTTTCTGAATAGTAAAACAAATGAGAAAACAACAGCGACAACAACAAAAAAAACTATTTTGTCTCTACAGATAATGAACTCGCCCCCCAAAAATAGGGACGCCAGGTTTGAAAGCATCTAGTTAGATTAGATGGTTATCTGGCTAGGCTGCTCCCGTTTTTTTTTTTTTTTGGCCTGCATGTGCGTCAGTGGAGCGGCGCTCCCTTCACACATGCACAGGGCGCGCCATTGTCGACGAGGCCCGGCCGTCGGCGACTGAAGCGCCGTTACAGCGAAAATTTAATCAGCCTCCTCTGTCCCCCGCTGCCCCCCACCGCCCCGTCCCACCCCGTCCTGACCACCCAGTTTAAGTGGCTAATGAGTGCGTCTCCGGCATTTACAGTAGTGAGGGAGAGCTAAGCCGATGTGATACCGGGACAATCCCACCAAGTCGACACACTTGTGTTAGTGTGTATGCCTGTACGCGCACGTGTGTGTGTGTGTGTGTGTGTGTGTCTCTCTGGCCGGCTCTCATGGCATCTCTTCTTCCATGATAGGCCCCTCGGCCAGGATGGAGAAATGTTGATTGGGCGAACAACCGGGGCATTTTCTGTGTACTTGGCCCTGGGCTGCTGCACAGATAAGAGCCCATAGACACCGGTGACAAGCTGGGTATTGTGGTGCAGAGGGCGACCGGGTCGCTCCGTAGTTGTGCATGTATGTCGACCGGGCTGGTGAATAGCTACATCCAATCTCCGGCTGACGAGTGGGATTTTTTTTTTCCTATAACTCAGGACTTGACACTAACACTTGCCCGCTTGCCCGGGGCAAGTAAAAAAAATGGTGGGGCAAGTGAAGACTGCTACCTGGTTGCCCGATCGGGCAAGTGTGCAACTTGAAAAACTGGATTTGGGAAACAAAACAGCCAAATTAACATACACATCAAAATGACCTAATCTTCTACATTCTCTAGGTGTGTAGACCTGGGCTAATTAAGATGATGAATTTTAACTCTTGAGAGTGTAAAAATGAAACCAAATGGACCCGCAAGGGTCCATTTGGTTTCATTTTTACGTTCTCAAGAGTTACACCTGGTTAACAAACTTAACTGGGGACCACCTGGAACCCTCTCAGGGACCACTGTTGGTCCCTGGACCACCTGTTGAAAACCCCTGGTTTAAAGCACCCAAGGAAGTAAACTTAAATGCAAAATTTACAATATATTTTTAGGGGGCAAGTGACCATGACCTGAGGGCAAGTAGAACCTGACTTGCATTTGCCCGATGGGCAAG
Source organism: Benthosema pterotum (assembly GCA_039105355.1). NCBI lineage: Eukaryota > Metazoa > Chordata > Actinopteri > Myctophiformes > Myctophidae > Benthosema > Benthosema pterotum. The sequence continues at coordinate 34,964,490 of CM076987.1, forward strand.
TGCCTCGGAGACCTTAGTGTCAACCCCTGCAACTGTCCTGATATTACTTACTACAATATACTGTATCTATCAAGTCCTTATAGGGCAGTGTGCTCTCTCTGACCCACAACTAAGGATTTTCAAGTTTGTGTCCACAATTTTGGAGGGATACACTGGCAAAACAGTCAAATTAACAATTCTTCCATCCTTTCCACTGTTATAGGGCTTTGTGTGTGTTATTTTGGTGTGTAACAGCGATCCGATACACATCACAAGAGACGGTTGACGGTACGATACATGGACCATATTGGGTCATTCTGGCGATACAATATGGTTCAATGATTTAAAATCGATATAGTAACAATCTAGAATATATGGATTGGACACTGTCTTAAACTAAAGTAATTAAACCACTTGTCAAATACATAGGAATCTCAAAGTGGTGGAGGTCCAGGGGATAGCCTTTGTATATAAAACAAAAGTCCATATTTTAGTGGTTCAATTTCGAAGACATTTTTGTTGTTGTTATTTTCAGAGAATAAATTATTGAAAAATTATGAGAACAGTCAACACAGTGATAGTAAACAGCCTCTCATTCTACAGTTCATAATTCTATAAGCACAGGTGTAAAATACCACATCAACGCACAAAGAACTTCGAGCAATCTAATGCCGTGGAGATATGATGCAAGTTAAGTCCATTGTCCCTTAGGACAAACCTATTGTGCTGCTACAGTGCAGACTACAGTGTATAGCATTGCTTACAGTCAATGCAAACCAGAACGCTGAAGAACATCGTCCAGACAACTACAGTATCTGCATTGATGAGAGCACCAAAACCATCGCAGGCAATGAACCCAATGTTTATTTTTACAGTTCTTTAGAAACAGCTTAACAGACCGTAAACTAATAAAGCGGCTTGCTACAATGACGGCCTTTGTGGGGGGCGGCACCCCTCGAAAAGTGAATTACACATTTTTAGATGTAAGAGCCTGCCCCAGCGCCCCGCACAATCTATTTTCCCTGGCGCACAACATAACAATGATAATGAAGAAGACTTTTGTAGAAAAATAATATGGCTTGGCACGCTTGAAACTGAGGCTATGACATTTGTCTGGATTTGACACAATATGGCCAGGGTAAAAATGGCATCAGTGGAGTTATTTAAAGCCCCCACCCATCCCTCCCCGCTGGGAGAACAAGGGTCACTTGTGCTGCCCTCCAGTGCCCCGGAGCGAGTGCAGGGCAGAGCATTCTGGGTAGGAGGGTTTTTTGCCGGTTTGTTCGGTGACACGGCAAACGGGGGGGCGTGTCCAGATGAATCACTGATAGACACTAAAAGGCAGATATCCTGCTGTGATCAAACCAGCCGGGTCATCTGTCGGCCCTCTGTTTGAGGTGATTACCACGCCATAGGGCAACATAAAGAGGCTTCCTCTCGGGCTCTATCTCTCTTTGAGCCCCAATTAGTTCACTTTGGGCCCTTTATAAGACGCGCAAGGGGAGGAGAGAGGACACAGGGACAGACACCCCGGCGCAAACTATACGGGACACACCACACGGGATAGCAGCAGCAGTGTCAGCGGATTTGGATTTTGTTGTTAAAATTCACCTGCTGCATCAGAAGACAGAGAGAAAGAGAAACAAACAAACAAAAAAAAAAAACGAAAACAAACTTGACACGTATTTGCGTTCCTGAGAATGCCACACCTAACCGACTGTAGCTACTACAGGATGCGGGACGCCACCAGAGCTTCGAATGTAAGAGCGTTGCAAAGCTGAGATTTACTTTATGGAACGAATCTGTTCTCGTTGGGTAATGGTTTGTTTGTTTTTTTGACGTTGTTGTTGTGAGCTCACAGTGCACTACAATCTGTGTGAGCGTATGGATTCTCATGGAGTCTGGATTTGTCGATGCCGGGGCAATGCTCGCAGCCACATGCTGTACTAGTGTTCACGTTTCAATTAATCTAATAGCAGATCACGCTTTTTGCAAGATTCTCACATGAAAGTCGATAATTGAGAGATTCAGTTTTGGTGTAACACCGTAGAAGTATTTACTTTTTCCTGGAAAAAGATTCATACAACGTGTGCACTTGGTGCATTGGCATCGTGCCTCATATCCAAACACATCCTATGTCTCATACATACAATGAGATAATTATATTATCAAAAGAAAACAACTACAACGTATAGGAGCAGAAGACGCGTGAAAGAAACTGACAATGTCAACGCAGCAAGCGGTCAAAGCAATGACTCGCAAAAGCTGATAAAAAACTGTGGTCGGCATGGCAATCGCGGTCGAATGTGACTCAGTCTGATTTCATGCAATCGTGCACTCCTTGTGGAGGAGGGTGTTACGGTTAACTGCACCTGGAAGAGGTGAAGTTCAACCTAATGACGACGTTTTTGTTTGTTGGCTCATTGATTACTCGCAGGTTAGTGGGGCATAAGGAGGCATTGGTCCAACCTGCCTCCCTGGATAGTCTATTACTAACACTAACAGCACAGGTGATTTGTAACACATGGAGGAATGGTGGTTTGTGATTGTAACCTGCACCTAGGGTGATTGTAAACTGTTACACAGGTGATTTTTAAAAAGCACCTAGGGTGATTGTAAACTGTTGCACCGTTGATTTGTAACCTGCACCTAGGGTGATTTGTAAACGTCAGAAAGGGTGATTTGTAACCTGCACCAAGGGTTATTTGGATATGGCAGAAAGGGTGATTTGTAAGTTAACCCACAGCAAGGGTGTTGTGTAACCTGCACCGAGGGTGATTTGTAAACGGCAGAAAGGGTGATTTGTAACCTGCACAAGGGTGATTTCTAAACGGCAGAAAGGGTGATTTGTAACCCACAGCACAGGTGATTTCTAACCCACAGCAAGGGTGATGTGCAACCTGCACTCTTAAAACATTTAACTCTGTGAACGTTCAATGCTCTTAATAGTTAAACCATTCTGCATTGTACTTGTGGTGCTATTTTTGGGGAGAGAATGTGAGAATGCAGCACAAATCTTTCAGTATGTTTTTCAGTGATCGTCAGGGTGAATAGTAGGGATGGGACGATTCACTTACCTCACGATACCCTATCGATATTTAAGGTTCTGGATCTATATATCTATATATATCGATAATCACATTTTTTCCCCACAAATGACTGTGCTTTTATTATATTAGAACAAGGAGGATTCCACCCATTTTCAAGATTTTTTTCTGAGGGTGTACAAATGGAACCAAATGGACCCGTCAGGGTCCATTTGGTTCCATTTGTACACCCTTAGAAAAGAGGTCCTAAAAGAAAAATAAGTCAGTCAGTCTTTCTGACATGAACAAATTAATGAACAGGACCTTGATAAATATCAGAAAAATCATTTCTGAACCGGGTGAATCGATATTGACATAGACATATTGGTATATCGTTTTTTTTTTTTTGGCCCAGCCCTAGTGAATAAATAGCCAATGACTCATCTATTTGTCCTCCCCCTTCGTTTCAGGTACAGACCCACCTGGAGAACTCTAAGTTCCACCTGCAGCAGAGCCAGAGTCAGCAGGTGAAGCAGTACCTGACGCTGGGCTCCAAGCTGGCGGCGGCCGCGGCGGTGGCGGGGGGCGGCGGTGGCGGCGGCGGGGGGCCTGGCCACGCCGCGCCGCACCCCCACGCCCCACCGCCGGGCCAGCCGCTGGCCGCCGTGCCCATCATGCGCAACGGACACATGCCGCCCGTCAGCGACGGCAGCAGCCCCAACAGCCCCGTCACCCTGCTCACCCTGGCCAATCACGACAGCGAGGTGGGTTTAATGTATGCGCCAAACTGGACGTTAAAGGGCTATTGTTTCACTTTTTTTTTAAAAAAGAAAAAGGTTATTTTATGGTCTAGACCAGGGGTTTTCAACCTTTTTGACACCAGGGACCAGCATTTATTCAGCATTTGAGCCACGGACCACTATTTGATGACATTTTTATAGCCCCAAAAATCCTAAAACTAAAGAATTCTTTTGGTTTTGTTCACAATTCCAGGCTGGATTTTGCAAACAAAACAGTGTAGACTTCTTAATTAAATAGTGGTAATTCAGATGAATATTTTAACTCTTGAGTGTGAAAATGAAACCAAATGGACCCGCAAGGGTCCATTTGGTTTCATTTTTACATCTGGTTAGCCAACTTTCCATCATTTAGCCTGGGGACCACCTGGAACCCTCTCAAGGACCACTGGTGGTCCCTGGACCACCTGTTGAAAACCCCTGGTCTAGTCAGTCTCATGTGAACACGGCAGGCAGTTTAAAAGTTACTCCATTCAGTGTTAAGATATTTTAGTGTATCCGCCTCCTTCCTATACAAACCCATTATACCCAGTAAATGGTACGATCCCTTTCACATCACATGTAATTTGCAAGAGAAATCATGGCCACCATACTAATGGATACTTAATTTGACTGGACTATATCAGCACAGTGCAAGAGCATGCGAGACGGTAGGGAATCACAGGCATTCAAAATGAAACAAGAAACATCCACAGGATTCTCTTATTTGACTGTTTACGAAGAAGAATTAGCCTTCCAGTCAATCTGTGCTGTCATTATTGATTGCCCTCCTCTCTGCTGTCCTCACCAATAACTTCAGACATGGCATTTCTGATTAGAAACAAACAGATCCTCCAGAATGTGATGTGGAAACAAGTCTGATAACAGTTGTGAGGGTGACCGTTGTCATCACTTACAGCAGCTGTTTTGCTAATCAACTTCAACAACTTCTTTCACAACTTCTTGGTTGTGGCTGGGTGGAAAGAAAGACTGTACTCCTGTTAATATAGGACTAGTCATAAACTGAGATGACATACAGACATACAGCTGCATGTCTCCCTGTAACCAGAGCCAAAGAGTGTGCAAACTGTTCACTTCATGGGGTCAATCCAATGGAGGCTCTTCTATATAGACTAGATGGACTGAAAATGGGGACAAGCATGAACAGCAATCGAGGGATGTGCAAGCATTGGGGCTTTCCGATCACCTATTTTGATGGCATATTTTGGACGGAGATTAAACTAATTTTGACAGCAACCAAGATTCAGCACAAACAAGGCAATGAATTCGATTTGCCCCTATATGCCACTAAAATGTTGAGCAACCCTACCATCAGTCATTAAGACATGTGAATCCCTTGACTCAATCAAGGCACCCACAATTGGCTGCAATTTAAAACAGGCCTCGGTAAGATCTGATGCCGCCACCCACCACTTTTCCCCCTCAATGTATATTTTTCCTTTTGCCTCGTCTATGATTTTCGGCTTTGCTTATAATGAAAATACTTAGTATAGTAAGTGAATATCTGTATCTGTTCTAAATGTCAATCAATCAAACCTCTATCAACAGCCTGTCCATGAGTACACTGTAATGACTGTTCTCTTTCAGTTTCCAATGGACGAAGTTATTGATGACCTAATTAGTCTCGAGTCTGGTTTCAATGACGGAGGACTGGATTGCATGGAGTCTAACATCATGATGCAAAACAACGTAAGTACACGGCACACACTAACTATAGGTTTGTACAGTACGAGCGAGCAACTTCCACACATCCCCTCGACGGTGGGGCGGGGGTCTCGATTTTTTTGCCGCTTTTGCTCGCTTCTGTTTTTCCACATGTAGTTTCAGTATTCGCAGCTGCAGCGGTGAGAGGGTTCAACCTGGGTTGCATAACTAATGATTTTCTCTCGGCCTCAAAGAGGAATGAGAGCTTCCTCCGGCACCACAACATGAACACTCATCAGGCTTGACCGCCCTTGGGAATCGGAGGGACCTGTCTTTAGAGGCGGAGGTCAGCTTAAGTCCAAGAGATGAGTCAAAGTTCATTGGGCCACAGGCACCAGGGCTTAGCAGCATTTCTCACATTTCTCCACACTACGGACAGATTAATTAAGAATGTATCGGAGGGGCCGGCGCGGCTCAAAAAGTAGAATATAAAAAGTTTACCTCACTTCACAGCCGTGTGTGTAGTGAGGGGTGAGCTTGTCATCATATGGTACATCTTACCACATTCCGTGCTCAAGCCAATCAACTCTTGACATGCATCTGCGGTGGTAGTACACAGAGCTGGGCGTAGCAATTAGCAAAAACAAATGCATATCAGCAAGCTATTCCCCATATGATAGAGCAGGTTAAGAGCACCACTTGCATAACTGTTGGAGCCATAAACAAGACATCGCAAACAGCTGTGATTCAGATGACACATTCCGATAAAAAAATCAGAGATGGCATTGAGGACACGCGTCTCCGGTTTGCGGTGCGCCGCGCGGAACAGGACGACATTTCGGGGAAAAAAAACGGAATTCCGGGGACAAGAGATCCATTCTGGCTGACACACCTGCGCTCTTAATACGGTGGTATGCGTTGTGGCTGAAAAGAGGACTTGTCAAACTTTGGGATTCCGAGAAAACACAGTGGAATCTATGCTGCCCATGACGCCTATTGCGTGCGAGCAGGCAGCGAGACAACGCACTGGCAGACAAAGAATCCTGCATCCATACCGGTACATATGTAGATGCGTTATGTATACATACTGCACATGCCGAGGGAGTGTGACACAGGAGGTGGGATAGAGCTGTGTTTGCGAGGCAAAGCGAGGAGGGAGTGAGGGAGGATGACAGAGGCGCGGGGCGAGATGTTTGCGAGGGGAAAGAGGGAGATCTAGCAGCAGGAGTTGGACTAATGTCACCCCACTTACCCAACTATTTTCAGAAACAATGTTCACAACTTATGTTGGTGCTTAAAGAGGTAATTCCTCTTTTTTCAACCAAGGTTCATGCTTTAGGTTTAGATTTCAGACCCTTTTTGACAGGGGGGTGGGCCAGGGCATGTTTTCATTATCTAGTATAGATCTATTATTAGACCTCATGCAATTGCATTTAGCCACAAAAGATCACAGGATGTCCTGAATGTGAAGGAGCTGACATACTAATATATTCAGCCTATGGTACAGTATGCCATCCCCCTAGTCAGTCAGTAGATACTGCAATCTTTTGTGGCCAAATGTAATTTCCCTGCGCCTATTAAGACTATAGTAGAAAATAAATGTGCCACTTAAGTTGTATGAAATACCTGCCATTAATGCAGTGGTTGCAACTGTATTAATTGTCATTAATTGAGTCCCATGGTGGGAGTTCTGCTCTGGCTTTGGTGAAATATTAAGTAGTTTTGGTCAGTTTGTGGCCAGTAGGCCTATTGTTAACATATTTCAGCCTTCCTTCAACTTTAATCCCTTTGTCACTTGGAATTATCTTTTTGGATGCTTGATATGGACAGAAAAAGCGACCCCAGTGACTCCCACAAAATTCTCAGAACTACTTCATACTTCACCACTCCCGCTGTGGGACTCTGGCATCAATTAATATAGCTGCACTGTACTGTCCCTTAAAAACGGATCAATGTTGCCCTAATATCTAGTCATACGGTCATTTCTGCTCATCCAGGAACGCCACATTGTTATTTCGTAAACAGTTCACCTCTAACACGGCTCCCTTTCCAGACCAAACCGAATCATCTTGTGCTTTTATTCTATAGTCTCTTTCTTGTTTCATGTCCTCTCCTCCCTTCCCTTCTCATTTCCCCTTTCTTTTCCCCTTATATGACATCCTTTGCTGTCTTATCTCGTCCTCTTGCTTCCTCTTACCTCACCCACCCCCCCAGTCCCCTCCATTTTCCCATCGACCTCACAGTCTTGTTGACCTCCATCCTTATCAGGTGTTACACTCTTTTAGGGAGACAGATTGCACGCAACGCCACTAGCGGACGAAAACGCTGTTGAACGCAAGCGGGGGAGGGAGTTGGGCGGGAGGGGTGGATTCGACACGGACGCGTGTGTTGTTGCGGGCGCGCCGAATCGTCCCAGCATTCCAGCGGATCTGCGAGTGGTAAAAGGCGCCGTTATCGCAAGCCGCTCCGCACATGTTTTCCCAGGGAGCGCAGTGTCTCCTCGCCCAAGGAAAACAGTTTTGCCTCTGTTCGTGGGGAACGCTTGACCCAAAAACCGCCGCGTTTAGCGGCAGCGAGGCTATTTTCAACACACAGGCAGCCTCTGTGTTCACAGCCGAGGGGGGGGTTCTGGTAATGGTGGCAATGGCAGATCAAGCCCACCCACCCCCCCCCCCCACCCCTCCAACACCAGGTCAAGCCCACACCCCCGGGGACCAGAGGGCTAGTGGTGGGTGGGGGAGGGGGGGGGGGGCAGTGTCTTAATAGCCTTTAGAATAAACAAGGGGGGACATCTTCAGTACTGCGTGTGGGTCTTTCTTATGTTGCTATCTACTCTTCCATGCGAGTCACTGTAATGGAAACCCAGTAAAGCACGGTCAGGACCGAGATGAATTGAAGTGACCTCTCGATTGTGGCCAGATCATTAAGGCCATCCAAGGCTAGTCAAATCTGGCCCAAAGAATATCGCCTGATTTCAGCAAAACGCAAATCCGGACCACTAAAGACGCCCTTTCCTGGATGAACCTGAGAGAGTCTGATTGAGGCCAGACTAACTTAGATCAATCTTAACTATCAGATCTGGACCAGAATAAGCTTATTATTTGGTGAAGACGTCTTGGAAATGGGGATGAGCTTTAGATCACCCCCATGTCGTCCAGATACTCATCCCCATGAGTATCTGGACGACGTCATCGTAACATCACTGGAGGACTCCAGTGTTATAATTATGATAGTTGTGATTGATGGACACTTTAAACACTTTTGGAGGACTTTATTTTTATTTTTATTCATTTATTTATTTATTTATTGGGGGGGGGGTGTCTGGTGCTTCTCGTAAAACGCTAACGTGTTTCTTCAACTACGTTTCTGACAAGATGAATGACACGCACTGTCTCAATTTATCTCCCCTCCTTCTCTTCCTCTGTCTCTACACCTTCTTCAATCCTCTTCTCACTCACTTCACTCTCTTTGTGTCTTTACCTATATCTGCTGTCATTCTCCTCTTCTTTTCCCCATTATATCACCTTTTCTCTTTCCCGATCACTCATCTCACCCTGCCACTCTCCCCTTCTGTCTCTGTCTCTTTCCCTCTCTCTCTCTCTGTATCTCTGTATCTCTCTCTCTCTCTCTCTCTCTCTCTCTCTCTCTCTCTCTCTCTCTCTCTCTCTCTCTCTCTCTCTCTCTCTCTCTCTCTCTCTCTCTCTCTCTCTCTCTCTCTCTCTCTCTGTCTCTCTGTATCTCTCTCTCTCTCACATAGGTGTCACTGAGCAGCAGCATGCTGGACGTCTATGGGGGCGAACAAGGTATGAATGCCCCTCATGGCGGAATGAGTCCCACATCTAACCCACCAAAGCTCACAGTAAAAAGGGAATACACAGGTATGCACTCATACCACAGTACCAGACCAGTACCCAGCTGTAGCATTACTGATTAGTCCAAGCAATGAGCCACAGACTATCGCAGTCCTGCAAAAAAAAATAAAATATATATATATATATATATATATATATATATATATATATATATATATATAATATTATATATATATATATATATATATATATATATATATATATAATGACACGGAAACTTTATACAATGGACAGATTGAAAGAGAAAAATGTCTTTTGGAAAAGATAGGGAGGGACTGCGAAACTCTGTAGCCACTGCTAGCAGTAGCATAACCGTATTTTCAGAAAACAGGAGTCAACAGTGACTAGCAACTTCCTAGTAACATTTGAGTCTGTTTTTTATTTGATGCTAAAATTGTCAATACATTTAGCCTCACGGTTTTAGTAGCTCCGTTTCCATACAGTTTCTGTTTGGTTTTAGTCCGTGAACAAAGCTGTAGTCATAGTTTTAGTCTCAGCATCAGTACTGTGTGTTGAACTTTATTTACAATGAGCTTTATGACACAACAATACACTATAGGCAAGAGCCAAAACAAACCAATCTATTGACAATGATTGATTGATTGATTGATTGATTGTAAGAATGACTAACAATTTATGAATGTCCTTTGCATATGTAAATGGTGAAATAGTGCATTTATATAGCGCCTTCACCCAAGGCGCTATTCACCCATTCAACACACCAACAGAGAAAACTTTTTTTGGTGTTTATTTTTTGGGGGTTGTTTTGAGATTTGTGAATGTCCAAATTGTATCCAGCCGGTCTTTGGCCCGTACATTGAATTTAGATGTCACCAGATGTATCGGTGCACACGCCAAGATCTCCAATAGTCTGGTGGCCACGATCGTGGGACTTAACAGCGCAGCGGCGTTGACCGTAAATGTCTACTTGTTTGGGGACGACATCAGATCCAATGGCTGGTGTCGAGCCAACGCGCCGTCGACGCGTAGTAAGTTGATTTCGTGGCGTTCCGGTGCGGTGTCTGGCCGAGGCAACAATCGAGGCACTGTGGCCCGACGGTTCCGCATGGGAGGCTGATTGTCTTTGGTTGTTTTCACAGTGGCTGAAGAAACGTGTAGACTTTTGTGTCGCACAACGAGAACGGGCAGGGGGGGGAGAGAAAAAAAAATAGGGAAGCTTAAATCCCACAAAGAGCTCTTTGAGAGAATTCTTATGAATGTCATGCATCAAGCAAAAGACGCTTAATTGATTTAGGAAATAGAAAGGATGCCTGAAGTGCTCTTCACTCTCGACGAGAAAATAAGTAAATTGCCATCTTTCCCCCCCGTCCGTCCCCCGCCCCCCTCCGACTGTGCCGTGTGGACAATGGTGCCGTTACACCAGGGTTTAAAATGCCTTGATTGAATCAACAGAGACAAATTGGGCAATCCAATCTTAGGTCCCCAATTATGTAATTTGTGAAGAAATGTGAATGCAAATATGGATGCCTTAGCATTCCTTGTGTCCCCTTGCTTTGGGGACAGATTAGCGAATTGACTAAACTGCCTCAAAATACAGGCTTGAGTTTTTTGGACAAAAAAAAACGTGAAAGTACTGGAGGGAATGAACTGAGGTCTTTCACTGCAGGGGTGTGTGCGTGTGCGTGTGTGTGCGTGTGTGTGTGTGTGTGTTGTGTGTGTGTGTGTGTGTGTGTGTGTGTGTGTGTGTGTGTGTGTGTGTGTGTGTGTGTGCTCATGAATGTGCAAGAAGAGGTCAAGCCTTGTGTCTGTAATGCGTAGACTTGCGCAAGGAAAGGTCCACACTCTGTTTGACCCTGAGCATGCCTCGCGATCTCACACACGCACACACACGCACACACACACACGCACACGCACACGCACACACACACAAACACCCTTCGCCCTTTAGTTTCTCACTATAATCAATGTGTTTCTCTCTTCTTTCTGAAACTACAGAACATCACGACACGAGGGTGATGGCCAAAGAGCGCCAGAAGAAGGACAACCATAATCTGAGTAAGTCGTCTCTGCGTGGAACGCTGTGGCGCGTCACACAAAACGTTCACCATGAAATGCATTAAGCCGTCCCCGCCCTGCCAGTGTCTCATCGCAAACGTCTCCGCCCTGTGTCTTTCTGTCTTTCTTTCTTTCTTTCCAGTTGAAAGGAGGCGACGCTACAACATCAACTACAGGATCAAAGAGCTGGGCACGCTCATACCCAAGTCCAATGACCCGTGAGTGTTGCACTGTCTGTCTTCTTAAGAGGGCTGGGATCATTCAATTGGTTCAACTTGTTTTGAACCAATTGGGAAATGTTACATCCGCCACAATGAAATGCACAGTTCCACCACAGCTTGTGAAAATAGTAATACATTATTTTTGGAAAAAGTAAATGTAATACACATTGCTCAAAATGCGAAATAGTCTCACGTTACTAGTTACCAAAAAAGTACGGATATTACTGAAATGATATATTACTTTAGTCACCTGTCCCTGGTCATTATAGGCACTGTATAAGCCGGGGCTCAGCAACCTGCGGCTCCTGAACACACCCCCTAGTGGTTCCCTGGCTGTAGCATTATTACATATATGTTGGGGCGATCCGCCAACATAATATAAACATTCCAGTCCCTGACAGCAGCCAACATGTGATGCGCTGTCTGACAGTTCCGTTGCCAGTTAACGTAGCGTTCGTTGGCCATGGCCAGCATGTATCAGAGATCAAGCTTTAATCTGAACCACCCATTTTCAGCAGTTTACTATATCATTCATAAAAAAGTTCCCCCCATTCTGTGTTTCCTAGAAATGAAGGTCTGAAAAAATAAAAATAAAAAACATCATTAACTCTCTCAGTGCCAGCCCTTTTTCATATTTTTGGAGCTCGCCAGTGCCAGCGATTTTCATCTAAATATTTCATATTTCGGTCCATGTTTCCCGACAAGTTAGTGGACGACACACACTTTTGTTCCGGGTTAGGCCGTCCCTTGTTATGCTCTAGCAATGGTCGCGCGTCGCTGCTAGCTGCTGTTAGCATGGGGATCGTATTGAACCGGCCGGTAAGTTACGTCAGTACAGTAGCGTTAACGTCAGCGCATCAGTTGTTACTGTAAATCATAATGATAACGGATGACGTAGATCTATTTCCATGCATGAAACTGTTAACATGGTGAAACACAACTTAATGACATCATCAAGTTGTGTTTCACCATGTTAATGATTTTTCTTCTAAGACCTTTTTTTTCTGAGAGTGCACAAATGGAACCAAATGGACCATTTGTCCATTTGGTTTTGAATTCCCCTCTAAGGGCTTATTAGTCTTACATTTTTTGCGGCTCCAGACAGATTTTGAATTTAAGTTTTGGTCGAAAATGGCTCTTTCAACATCTTGGGTTGCCAACCCCTGGTATAGGTATTATAGGCATTTTGAGCTATAATGTAGTTCACTGTTCTTACACAACCATTAAATGCAGCTTAAGCGGTTTCATTCAGAAGAAAAAAAATGTCAAAATAGCTTGTAGCTTTCATATTTGACCACGCAGGACTATCTCCTCTCTCCTTTGACTCAAGTACTGAGGGGTTGAGCACTTAAAGTCGATCCAGACCAGAACTGAAAACCCGCTGACCTTCCCTCTCTTCTCTTCAATCCCCTCGAGACCCCACCCCCACCAACCCACCGTCGCGTGCGCGCAACTGAACTTTGATTCCAATTGTAAATGGGAGGTTAGTCGTCGGTGTCGCGCCATTAACACGGAATGAAAAGGGGAGATTATTAGCTCTGAGCGGACCGACGTCTCACTCCGAATGGAACGGGATGATTTTACTACACCTAATACACCTTCTTCCTTTAAAAAAAAAAGTAATAACATCTGAGAGAGAACGACTTGCACTCTGCCACCCAAAGTCCAATTTTCCATTTTCACCTCCGCTCGCTCCGTCTTGGCACTTCACTTCCTTTCTTCCTCACCTATTTTAAAACCCGGGGATTAATTTTAGCGAACAAGGAGGGCTAGGAGAATGGACTTCTTTTTCTGTTCCCCCCGCGCACTCCACTCCCAGCCGACGCGCACATACTTAACTATTCTATTAAAACCTCTCATTCAGAGTGTCCGCGCCGCCTCGTGTCCAAGAATGAATAATTGCCCCCCCGTGTATATCGCCGTACGCTTATTCATATCATAAAAGAAAAGAATTCAAGAGGGGGGGTGAGGGGAAAGAAAAAAAAAGTCTTTCAGCCTCCTCCCTCCCACACCCACGATCTCGTTTTATTTTATTTTTTTCCCCTTATTCCGGTGCTATGGAGAAGATTCTTGCTGACGTTAGCCAGGTGGTTCGTTGGCGTAAAAGGTTATCTTTTAACGTTTTCACTCTCTCTCTCTGTCTCTGGCTGTTCCAGCGACATGCGCTGGAACAAAGGCACCATCCTCAAGGCCTCGGTGGAGTACATCAAGTGGTTGCAGAAAGAGCAGCAGCACGCCAGAGAGCTGGAGAGCAGACAGAAGAAACTGGAACAGGCCAACCGGAGGCTGCTCCTCAGGATCCAGGTAATGTATACCTGCGGTATACGTATAAACACACACGAGTCTCTGGTGTAAAAAGAAAAAAAAAAATCAGGGTTCAGGTTTATTTATACGCGGCGGAGCTAATGCGCGCCTTAAGCGAAGTGATAAAGCTCGTCCCGGCGGACGGTATGAAATAAAACATATACGTCTAGGTGTGTGTGTGTGTATACGAATTCCCAGCGTGCAAAGCACTGGGGGCTCGTAAAGCTCTCGACTCATAAATTCACGCATGCAACAACAACGCGCTGCATGGCTTGTGTTTCTCTGCGGCGTCTATAGGCTATTTATTGTGTTGGAGGCCATCTTGGGAGGAGGGTGTTTACGGTGAAATAACAGGTCCTTCCCAGGGGCGGATCTAGGCATGGGCATGGGGGGGGGGGGGGGGGGGGGGGGGGGCTGCCCCCCTAAATACCAGTCTGTCCCACCAAACATGGTGGCATGCTATATTTCAAATATTTCAAATTAAAGTGCTTATATTTAAAATGATCTGAAACACTACAACTGCTCCTAAGTAAGTGCTATTGTGTCGCCACTAAACCAACAGCATTTCATCAATGAAAACAGAAAACTCTCTGAGTCAGACCTTTAGATTTATGCATGCTGCGTGTCTGCTGCACCTTCAACAACAACTGATGTTGTTATTGATGCTTTACTTGACTAAAATAGTCCTGTAACCAGAAATAGTATAGGTGCGGCTGCCCCATACCATTTTCTTCTGCCCCCCCCCCCCCCCCCCCCTAATTGGTAAATGTTACATCCGCCCCTGGTCCTTCCTCTAGGAATCCTGGCAAAAACACCCTAATGTTCCTACGATATGTAAAATGAGCACATGCAGAGGGCATTTTCTATTAATACTCCGCCATGCCGTCTAGTTGTTTACATGCACAGTCCAATAGATTCCTTTGTCTTTTTTTATTTTTAAATGCGGCGACCTCCCTACACATAATAGATCTTAGACCGTAGAAATGATGCCTATAGGGTGGAGGTTCAACTAATGAGAGGGCCTGCAACCAGGGGCGGATCTAGGCATGGGGGGGCAATACCCCCCTAAACGCCCAGTCTGCCCCACCGAAGATGATGGCATGCAAAGCAACCCAAGATATTTCAAATTACAGTGCCTATATTTAAAATTAATTGAAGCACTACTACTGCTACTAACTAACTACAGCTGTGTCACCACTAGACCAACAGCATTTAATCATTGAAAACAGAAAACTCTCTGAGTCAGACCTTTAGCTTTATGCATGCTGCGTGTTTGTTGCAACTTCAACAACAACTGATGTTATTATTGATGCTTTACTTGCCTAATATATTGTAAGTCCTGTAACCGAAAATGGTATGGGTGCTGCCCCATACCATTTTCTCCTGCCCCCCAATTAGGAGATGTTACATCCGCCCCTGATTAAGCCATGCCCCTGGAGAGCATAAGAAGTATAGTAGCAAGAAAAATGTCTGATACGCACTTTTCTTTATTGTCTTACACGAGAGCTGAATGCAGACAACTGGAACATGACTAGATCCTATAACATGCTGTGTAGGAAGGAAAGATAGTATGTCTCAAAATAAGTCAAATTGTTTACCCACTTTTTTAAAAAATAAAAGATAATTTGGGCATGTCATTTTTTAAAAAAAAAATCCGGGGAAAAATAGACACAATTACCCTATTGGCCTGAATATAAGACTATGTTATTTTTCCCAATGGAAATATCCCAAAAATGGGGTCGTCTTATATTCAGGGGCTATATTATTTGACATTCAATGTTATTTTTTTCTGTAAATGGGTCTTGAAAAATGAGGGTCGTCTTATAAACGAGTCGTCTTATATTCGGGACAATACGGTATTTCAAATCCATCTTTATTTCTACGCGTACTTAGCATTTCACCCATTGCAAGCGCTGCACGTATTCTGATCCGACGGGCCTTTTGTCATCACAACCACCTATAGCAGCTCAGAACACGGTTAAAGCGGAATTCCACCCATTTAAAAAAATCCCTTTGGTTCCATTTTAGGACCTTTTCCTCTCATGGAAAAAGGTCCTAAAAGAAAAATCATCAGCATCAGTTGTTTTCAGACCTCCATTCCTTGGAAATACATAATGGGGAGACCTTTTTCTCATGCCCACACAACAACTCTAAAGTATATTAATGACATCGCAAAATGTTGAAAAATGGGTGGAGTTCCCTTTTAATGGAGACTTTGCAGTCGTGAGCCTGTGGGTGGGCCCTGGCTCCGCTGGCTCCGCCGCCGCTGCCAAATTCGTGTCGTCGCCTATTGGTGACCTGCTCCAACTGATTGATTGATGAGGGGGCTATAGGCGTGGAGGGGGGGGAGACTCAATGTCATTATGCTGTCACTAACTGGTCCCCGGGGTGTGTTTATGCTTTGTGCCAGGGGGCCACAGACCCCGGAGGGTCTTTACACAGCACTGAGGTCTGAAGATGACTGTGGTTAATAATAAGTAGTATAGCGCTCCGAACACACGGCGCGCTATGTGACATGAAGATCTATTGGAGGGCATTTTCTTTTTTTACTAAGCAGTTTTTGTTCGCGCCATCAGTCATCATTGAGCCTGACAGGCCGTGTGTGTGTGTGTGTGTGTGTGTGTGTGTGTGTGTGTGTGTGTGTGTGTGTGTGTGTGTGTGTGTGTGTGTGTGTGTGTGTGTGTGTGTGTGTGTGTCTGCACACACGCGCATGTTTTGGACCCCATAATAATGCCTCATCATCATGGGTATAAAATACCCATGATACCCATGAATACCGATACATAATACTTCAGTTGAAGAATTATACAACGCACATAACACAACTTAAGGCACTTATGTACTTAAATCTTATATAGTCCATTGCACCTTTTTTGCCAACTTTGTCCCATCAAAAATAGCAGGCTTGGGGCGCATTACAATGCGATATATTGCAACAGAGTGTGTAGTGCCCCGGAGTCGATTCGGCCGGTCGCTCAGTTATCCAAAACCGCCACGAGAGGCTCTGGACAGGGATTCTGCCCAGGGTCCATATTAAACTCATTCAACTAGTCTGGACTGTTCTGCCATTACAACATACAATTTCAGACTCGAGCTTCAGGAAGCTGAACTTGAAGCTGAACTCGAGCTACACAACGACTCTAGTGCCACGGTTAAAGGGGAATTCCGCCCATTTTCAACATTTTTTTCTGAGAGTGTACGAATGCAATCAAATGAACGCTAACGGGTTCATTTGCTTCCATTTGCACGCTCTCTCATGTTTCACCATGTTAGTGGTTTTCTTCAGACCTCCATGTCCCCCATTCTGAACACAGAATGGGGGAACTGTTTTATCATGTCCACCCAACACCTCTCGGGTATACTAATGACCTACTAGAATGTTGAAAATGGGTGGACTTCCCGTTTAACTCCCCCGAACCTGAACTGTACCTGAACCTGAACCTGAACCAGAACCTGAACCTAAACTGTATACATCTCTCTCGTTTCTTTCCCCAGGAACTGGAGATCCAGGCCCGAGCTCACGGCCTCCCCAACATGGCCAGCGCCCTGGGCACCGTGGAGTTGTCCGCCCACCTCCTCAAACAGCAGCAACAGCAGCAACAACAACAACAGCAACAACAACAGCAGCAGCACCAGGCCCTGCCGCCACAGACCCAGCAGCAACAGCAACCCCCTCTCTACCAGGAGGACCTCAACAGCGACTACCTCCAAAGAACGGCTACCGTCGCCGCCGCAGCCGCCGCCATGCAGGAGATGCCCCTCGGCGGGGGCAATAACGTGTCGCAGCAGCAGCAGCAGCAGCAGGACCACGCCAACCTCGCCAACAGCGACGGCTCCACCACGTTCTCGGACCCGCTGTCCCACTTCACAGACTTCTTCAGCGTCACGCTCAAGGAGGAGCACCGGCTGGACGAGATCCTCATGGACGACGCGCTGTCGCCGTTCGGCGCCGACCCGCTCCTCTCGGCCGGCGGCTCCCCCGGGGGAGGCGGAGGAGGCGGCGCAGGCGGCAGCGGCTCCAAGGACAGCAGCCGCCGGAGCAGCTTCAGCTCGGGCGAGGGCGAAGACGACCTATGATGGACCGCGAAGCGTCTTCGTTGTCCAGCCTCTAGTAGTCTGTTACAACTTGACCCACCACACAGGCTTGACTCGCCACAGAGGGCCTCGGTCGGGTGTACAGAATGCTGACCGTTTGAAGAGTTTTCTGAGGTGCATTTAGATGGGAATGCCGCCCATTTTCAACACTTGCTGGTATTCTCGAACGCTATGGTGTAACCAGGTATGGTGTAAGTCTTCTCATTGGCTGCATGGCCAATGAAGGTGTGCTCATAGGCTGCATGCAGCAAAACAGGTCTGGGGCCTTGTGGTAGGACAAAAGCCCCGTACCACCAGATCTGGGCTTAGCAAATAATTACTCATAATAATTATGACCAGCCATCAAGAGCGTCAACTCATGATGAGATGAGAGCCAATGAGAAGACTTGCACCATACCTGACTACACCATAGTGTTTGAGAATACCAACCAATGTTTTAGTTTTTACTTTATTTTTTTTTGCACATCTCTACGTTGAGTGAAAATGGGTGCAATTCCCCGTTAGATACACAAAGTAGGCCTAGAACCTAGAATCGGGTGGGTTTATAGAGGAGGTGGAGGACTGCAGCAGGAAAACAATAAAGCAAACAAATATGGCCCTCCACATCTTCCTAAAAGGACCAGAAACAATCTGATGGAGGGCAATGTGAAAGAGACAGTGAACTGTGCAAAGACTCTCTGCCATGCTCTTTCAAACCGTACGGTACAGAGAAACAAACCAAACCCCCACCAGGGGTTGACACTGAGGTCTCCGAGGCAGTTCTACTTGCCCTCGGCTCATGGTCACTTGCCCCCCAGGTTCCAGGTGGTCCCCAGTTAAGTTGGTTAACCAGATGTAACTCTTGAGAATGTAAAAATGAAACCAAATGGACCCTTGCGGGTCCATTTGGTTTCATTTTTACACTCTCAAGAGTTAAAATTCATAATTCATTCATTCATCTTAATTAGCCCAGGTCTACACAACTAGAGAATGTAGAAGATTAATGGTCAATTTGATGTGTATGTTAATTTGCCTGTTTTGTTTCCCAAATCCAGCCTGGAATTGTAGATAGCTAGAAAGCAGGGAAAGACACAGAGGCAGAGTGCAATGACCTTCAAGACAAATTTATCTTGTGTTGTGTTATAGTGCACTACGTTGCACACTTGCCCGATCGGGCAACCAGGTAGCAGTTTTCACTTGCCCCACCATTTTTTTACTTGCCCCGGGCAAGCGGGCAAGTGTTAGTGTCAAGCCCTGCCCACTATAGTGCCTCTGCCTCCTGGACAGTACGGCGTCACACTTATACGTAGCCTAGATACCACACAACAAAAGGGAGACGTTATGGTCCATATTAAAAACAAACCACCAAAAAAGAAGTAAGAAAATGATCAAGGACATTGTCTACTGCTGTTTAGATACACTGTGGTAGCTGTACACTGTAAAAAAACAAACGTATTAAAAACAAAACAAAATATATATATACAAAAAAACAAAGCAAACTTAGTTAATCGTTGAGAACTTGCCAGAAGTGTCCTTTTCTTATTTTTCCATGTTTTATTTTTTTTGTGTAAGCTGTCGTTTTATTTAAAAAAGAAAGAAAGAAAAAAAAAAGGATTTCGACTTATTATCGCAGTGGGAACTGTGATATCACGTGCCTTAATTATTCAGTCTGGCTACTTTGAGTTTTATTCCTGCAAAAAAGACGGACATGTAACTGTTACACTAGCCAACGATGCCTAACACATCCAACGTCCAGTCTGTTACTTTTTTTTATAACTGTTTATAATTGTGCTTTAATCCACATATTCTTTAAAGTATATATTATTATAATTATTGTCTAACATGTTATCTTTTTTATTCTTTGGAGGGGTGGGGAAAATATAATAAAACCCCTTTTTTCATAAAATAGATTTGGTCTCTTATTTCCCATCACTCCATAATAAACGGAGACTACATTTTATCCTATGTTAAATTTGGGATTTTTCTTTGCAGTTTCAATTCTAACATGTGTAAAACATTCCAAAGTGTGTTTGCTTTTGGGTAAATTGCAATTGTCTTTGATTGCTTGTTTGATAATTCATTAATATTCTTATTAACAGTAAACATAGTATACCGTCAAAGCTGTGTTATCTTCAAAGGATAACCCAAAATGTCTAATTTCAAAGAGATGTGTCTTGTTAGAAGGACGTGATCAGTGGTTTTCAACCAGTGGTCCGGGGAGCACCACTGGTCCTTGAGAGAGTTCCAGGGGGTCCACAGCTAAATGGTGGAAAGATGGTTAACCAAATGTAACTCTTTGAGAGCGTAAAACTGACACCAAATGGAGCCTTGCGGGTCCATTTGGTTTCATTTTTACACTCTCAAGAGTTGCATCATGTGAATTAGCCCCAAGTCCAAACAACTAGAGAATGTATGAGATAAATGGTCACTTTGATCTCTATGTTTGACTGTTTTGTTTACCAAATCCAGCTTGGAATTGTGGACAAAAGCAAAAGAAATCTTTAGTTTGGGGGTCTGTGGGGGGCTAAAATGTCATTGAATGGTGGTCCGTGGCTCAAATGTCAATTAAGTAGTGGGCCCTGGTGTCAAAAAGGTTGAAAACCACTGCTTCATATGAAAAACTTTGGAGTTGCCCACCCTGCCATTCTTCCAGCCCACCCTAGTAGGGCTGGCTAAAGGCTCTTTCAGAGTCTAGAATTTCGGTGGCCACCACGAGCATTATTCCTATTCCATGCGCTATTCCACGCTATTCCATAGTCCACTACCAGCACCGCCTGCCCCCAGCCGTTAAAAACAAGCAACTACTGCGGTGCGGTGCAGTGGTTAGTAAAATCCGAGAGGAGGGCTGGAAAGTGCGGTGGTTGCGTTGGTATGACGTGATATTGTAGGCAACGGTGGTAGCGGTGGTCGCGGTGGGCACGGAAAAACCATCTCTGAATAGGCCTTAAATCCGGCCCTGCATGGTGATGGGAGGAATTCCAAATAACTAAGTCTGCAATGACAAAAGTTAGCAGCGATATAAGTTTGTGTGACTCTCACCTTCAAAATGATCTAAAGTCACACAGCCGAGCCCACAGTGGAGGCTGTTAGATCTGTCGGAAGAATTAAGCCCCCCATCAACAAACCCTTTTTTTCTAATCTTCAAGTCATGCATTAATAATACAACAAACAGGACCCAGGTTGTTAAAAAACATATCAACGCGTCCTGATGGATATCCTTACGCTCATCATCAAAAGCTCCTCCAAATTAATGTTTTAGAATGTTATTAGCTTTGTGTGTGTTTCTCCATAATGAAATCGAAGAAGAGGATCCACGGCTTGCATCTCCACACACACACACACACACACACACACACACACACACACACACACACACACACACACACACACACACACACACGGCAGAAAAATAAGATTGAACCGAGCGATCGTTATGGGAGCGTCATAGGCACTCTCCAACTACAAAGTGGTGAGTGATGTTTACGGGTAATTGGCCAAAGCAATTATGGAAGGTAAATATGGATTTTCATTATGGCAAAAAAAACATGCCGCTTGTCTGAGAAGAATGCGTGACTAAAATTAATTTTTCAAAGGCTTCAATTTACATTTTGATTTCCAATGATTTGTTTCTTTCTATTTAGGCGTGTCATTTCCCTTTTAATGCTAACTAAGTATGCAACATATAAATGAGGACCCTGGAAAACCTATCAAAATGTAATTTTAATAATGAGCACCTCATGCGGGTTGCAGTCGGCTTATAGCGCAGCTTTTGGTGAATTTAAAGATCACACCAATGTGAAGTGATGGGCACTCTAATCGTCGTGTACAAACATTTGTACATCATCATTATCAAAAATAGTGGTCCCTTGATGCCAACACTCACATCTAACTACAGATATGAATTTGTGTGTAATTCTACATCCACATTCCACCCAACACAGCAGGCGCAGTCAGAGACTCTGTGGGGGCTAGAGGGCCCCAGCCCCCATGAGGATTTCACAGGGTCTGGGGCTTTTCACACCGTTTGGGGCGCACGTTTCGGGGGCGGAGACTTGGGCTATGGTCGGCTGGGCATTGACCATGTCACCTATAAGCATCAGGGCCATCAAATATTCAAATGCTAATCAGGCTTGTGTCTACCTGTAGGGTATAGGCTAGGGTACAGTCTTGTGCTTACATTTTCACAATGAAGGCGCCACCACAAAACCACAACAGTATACTTTTGTTATGTATTTTAAAGTAATTAGTTAGAACACATAATTAATATATAAGTAGGGAGTTGTTGTTGTTTGGGTGGGTGTGGTGGTGGTGGTGGTGGTGGTGGTGGTGGTGGGGGGGGGGGGTGCGGGGAGGTTAGCCTGGTTTGTGTGTGTGTGTGTGTTTTTTTCAGCCCCCATGAGGACAGACGCAAGAATCCGCCTCTGCCACACAGGGGGTGCACTGGTGCCGGACCCACATTTGCCCGGAAATGCCACAAAAGGCCTTGCCCTGCTGCCTGGGACCACAGCTGACATCACAAGGCCTCTTGTCCAGGCCAGACTTGATATTGGGGCATACCTTGCCCCGATATGCAAGCTTTTATTTTTGTCTGCATTGTGCGAAAACGGAAAAGCCTGGACTAATTTGCTAGCCACGGTGGCCTAGAAGTGGGAGGAGTTAACCTTTCGGGGTGGGCGTGGCTCCAAATGATGTGACGTAGCACAGCAGTGTTGGGGCAGGGAGGCGGGGGGTGACGACATGTTGGTGAGAACAAATCAGATCAGCTCATGCGCCGTCCAAATCCGGACGGCACCCCACCCCCCCTAGGCAAAAGTCATTTCAGGTTAGGCCAGGCTCTAGGGCATACCTAAGATATAGGTTTGTCCCAACAGAAACTACAGTCCTCATTGGACAATATGTTTCCCAAAGCAATGGGACATGCTACAAGATGTCAACAAAGGCCAGCTGGCTCAAGCACAGGAAAGTAAACGCCTAGAAGGGCAAACTAGCAAAAATCTGATTGGCTAAAGGAGCTGTCAATCTCTATATCACTCCCATTCAATTCAGCAGTGTGGGCATTCAGGGAGAATGGGCTATATGTAGCCAACACTGCCTTGTTCAGGTTGGATCAATCACATCCTTCCTGTCATGGATTTCTCCAGGTGTTGCCATGCCATGCTTTTTATAAGCAACATTTTGCAGTTGCAGGTACCTGTAGTTGCACGTTGCATCTCCACAAGCTGGAAGTAGATCATCCAGGCTGTCTAAGGGTATGAGTACATTATAACTTCCAAAAGAAGCTAACGCGGGTGCACTTTATGAATGTTTAGAATGGCTGTGGATGTGAAACAAACTCCGTAGGGCCAGTAATACTATAGGCCCCACCACTGGACAACAGAAATATTAAACACTATAGCTGTTTAAGAGAGGCTAAAAAAAAAAACTTTCTATTAACAGGCACTTGGGGTTCAAGGTAGCTCAAAAGAAAAGCAGCAGTGGGAAAAGAAAAAGTACGACGACCATATACTTCCCCTCAACTAGGCCTTACTTTGTTTTGATCAAGACTTGTCTGGTATCAAAGGCTACCGTGTGGACAGCATTCAAAGGCAGTTGCGCGGCGGCAGGCATGGCGCGCTTCAAACAGGCGACGGATGCGGTCGGATGAGGCAAGGGTGACATCAGAACAAGGGAACTTTTTTATTTGTAATCTCACACTTCATCAAAAAAGAGAAAGAAAAAGAAAAAAAAAACTTTGCTTGGAAAGTCGCGCATACATGCAAGCACGACGACGCAGCCCCTGATCTGAAACATCCCTTTGTGAATTGAGAAACCAGCGGGGGTATATCAGATAGCGGCTATAATGTTAGAGACATTAGCCCTCCCTCCCTAACATTAACAACAGAGACGTCGGTTCAGAGCAGTAAAAACAGAGTCCGCCTGGTTTAAGATATTGTTCCATAGGCAGTTATTTTTTTTTCCTTTCTTTCTTGCTTTCTTTCTTGCCCTTTATCTAACCCGCCCCTTCATAAGGGGGCGATTGTGGTCGGGTCCCTCTTTCTTCAGACGATCTGCCAAGAAAAGCCGTGCACCTAGTAAAATAATCCCCCCGTGCCTTTTGTCTTTACTACTACTGCATGCACAGCAAATTGCATATACTGTAGTATGAATTACCTCCTTGATGAGGGCAGTGCTGCTGTGTGGCATGTCGACCTCTAGGTGGCAGCAGCGGCCCACGTTTGCTGATCTGCTGAACCCTAGCAATATATGCCTTAAATACAACTAGTGGTACAACAACACCCACTATTATAGTTGGTAGCACAGTGGGCCTGCATTATCTAGTAATTGGTATTTGAGCCACACAGACCACCATTTTCATGAGGTTTATAGCCTCTCAGATCGAAAACCAACAAATATTGTGTTGCTTTTGTGCATGAAGATTATTATGCCCACGTTTACGTTCTGAAATTGATGTTTGCAGGTCCAATTGGTTCCATTTTACGCCCCCCTCAAGAGATCCCCGGCACGTTTGGTTCAGCAACTCAATTAGCTTATCATTTAGCTGGGGGGACCCCTCAAGAAAGTCCATCACTCTGGTGGTCCTCCGGTTGCAATCCACCAAACAGAAGTACTGCCGCGGGATAATTTCAAAGAGAGCAAATCAGGTTGGTTCCACCAAAAACTTCTGCTTCAGCTATCTCCAGGGGCGGATGTAACATATCCCAATTGGGTCAGGAGAAAATGGTATGGGCCCCCATACCAGTTTCGGTTACAGGACTTTTATTAGGCAAGTAAAGCATCAATAATAACATCAGTTGTTGTTGAAGTTGCAACAGACACACAGCATGCATAAAGCTAAAGGTCTGACTCCGATAATTTTCTGTTTTCAATGATGCAATGCCGTTGGTTTAGTGGTGCCACAATTCACTTTTTTCAACTATTATGTTTACTATTCCCGATTAACTAACAAATAGTTAGTTAGAGCAGTAGTATTGTTTCAAATAATTTTAAATAGAAGCACTTAATTTGAAATATCTTGGGTTGTTTTGCATGCCATCATGTTTGGTGGGGGAGACTGGGCATTTAGGGAGGCATTGCCCACCTATGCCCATGCCTAGCTCCGCCCCTGAGCCATCTTACGGGGGGGGGGGGGGGGGGGGGGGGGGGGGGGGGGGGGGGGGGGGGGGGGGGGGGGGGGGGGGGGGGTTGACGACGACAAATAAAACGTCTATAAGCAACCCTAAGATGGCCGTCCGTCATCTTAGGGGGGGGGATCTATAGTCCCGAGGAGCCGCGAGGTCCATGTGCCCCTTGCCCCCCCTAACCCCCCTGACAAATACGCACAGACCTCCCCTGGCTTACGGCGTATAACGGGACTGACAAATCTGAAGAAGGCAAGCGATGTCGCGAAGCTCGCGGGGCGCGGATGGGGGGGGGGGCGTCGTTCCAGCTGTCACCCCCAAACAACATTATTGTCACCCCCCTACCTTTCCTTGCCACCTCCTCCTTAACCGTTTCTGTGCTGTAACGTTATCGCGTTTTGGTGTTTTTTAAGCTATTGAAAAATAGCAGATCTACAAGCTCATAGCGCGCCACCGAGTGGCGCGCTATGACTTGTAGGTCTGTTACTTTGAAAAAAATGATGAAAATGTGATGCATTTTCAGCAAACATTTTTTAACTCGAATCTTTGCCTCTGGGGGGGGGGGGGGGGGTCCCTACATGTTTTCAGATGGGGGTCTGTAGCCAAATGTAGATAATTCTGGTAGTCCTTGGCATGAAATAGCTAAGCATCACTGACACAGGGAAATTAGATTTTATTTTTTATGAAAAACTGGAATCTAGTGTCAGAAACTAGAATCTAACGTTAAAAAATATATATAAACAGAAAGTAGAATCTACCGCCAAAAACTATAATCTAGAAATATAATCTAGCACCGGGAACTAGAACATGCATCAGAAACTAGAATCTAGTGCCTCAGCTGGAATCTAGTGTCAGTAATGTCAACACTAGAATGTAGTATGAAAAACTAGAGCAGCTGAAACTAGAATCTAGTGTCAGAAACCAGAATCTAGTGTCAGAACCCAGAATCTAGTGTGAGAAACTAGAATCTAGTGTCAGAAACCAGAATCTAGTGTCAGAACCCAGAATCTAGTGTCAGAAAACTCAATCTAGTGTCAGAAACTAGAATCTAGTGTCAGAAACTCAAATCTAGTGTCAGAAACCAGAATCTAGTGTCAGAAACCAGAATCTAGTGTCAGAATCTAGAATCTAGTCAGGACAAAACAGTTTAACCAGCCAAACCACTGACACGTTATACCGTAGTATGCGCGTGCATGCACGTGCCACACACCGCGTGCTACATGCGTGTGTGTGTGTGTGTGTGTGTGTGTGGTGTGTGTGTGTGTGTGTGTGTGTGTGTGTGTGTGTGCGTGTGTCAAGGGGCGGTGGTTGGTAGTGACGGTGGCAGTAGGTGGGTGGGTGGTGAGGAGGGTGGGGTGGTGGGGGGTACAGTGAAGCTAGCTGTCACCCCGTACAGATGCCACAGCTGCCACAAGAGCGACACTAGCTACAGCGACGGCGCAGCTAGCGCTCAACCTGCCGCCGCGGCTGCTGGCTGCCATTGGCAACTGTTAATCACCTCCCACTGCCGAGGGGGTGACTCACTTTACGCTGGAAGTGTGTGTGTGTGTGTGTGTGTGTGTGTGTGTGTCTGTGTGTGTGTGTGTGTGTGTGTCTGTGTGCGTGTGTGTGTGCGTGTGCCTGCGCGACAAACACAACACAGGCGACGCACGCGCGGCAAGCGCGAGCACCGATAACAGCTATAGCTAGCAGAAAGCGCTCCGCTATGCGAGGCGCTTATACCTGGCTGTGAGACGCACGCGCACAGACAGACACAAACAAGAAAGAATGCACACAAACACGAGTGCACACGCAAGCGCCAACTTACACGCAAACACAACCTAAATATAACAGCGCGCGTGTGCGCGTGCATGCGCGCACGCCGCGCACATCAGCCCAGGAAAACCAGGAAGTAGAGGATAGAGAGAGAGAGAGAGAGAGAGAGAAAGTCTAATCATCTAAAGGCGCTCATCAGGACCTGGACTGCAGTGACAAGAGTTGTGCACAAATTAGGGTAAAAATTTGAGTGGGAATAACAATATGACAGGCGGCATAGCATGGCGCTGTGTATGTGTGTGTGCAGGATGCGGTGGTGGTGGTACCCCCCCCCCCCATCCCACCCCTCCAAAAAGCATCAAGTGTCATCTCTATTTCCAGGCTTGACTCGGAGGCGCCTCGAGTGACAAACAACACACCAACCCCACACTGCTGCTTCTCAATCAGTCACAGCCTCCGCGCCATGCATGCATGCAGCCCCACCGCTGGAAATATTGTGGCAAAGAGAGAGAGAAAAAAAACCCCTGACAAACACCCCTAGAGAGAGAGAGAGCCCCGGCTGAGTTCTCCTCCTGTTTTTTTTCCCCCTTCTTCTACTCCCCCTCAGGGAAAAATAGGCAGTGATGGGAGATGAAGGTAATATTTCCTATCACCTTTAGTTTTCGGGTGAGAGGTTGAGTTAGGGGAGTTATGGAGGGCATAAATGGGGACTGTTCTTTTCAATATATTTTCGCTAGTCCACACACACATTCACACAATAGTGACCCAGACTGGAGTTCTCAAGCTCTGCCCGAAACCGACCAGTTCCAACCCGGCATTTTAGGGTCGGGCTCGGGCCTAAAATGTATGCAGATCAGTAGTTCTGTTCTGTCTCGCTGCGTTTTTACCTCTTATGAAGATGGTGCTGATTGGTATTTTCACTTTTACTCTGTGTAGATTGCTCAAATTCTACCCAAACCCGACCAGGCCCGCCCAAGCCGACATTGTAGGGGCGGGGCGGGCCTAAAAACTATGCTAATTGGTCGAACTGGGCCGGGCCCGTTGAGAACTCTAACCCAGACTATAGCGAGTGCTGCCATCAAACTCGACAGCGAACGACAACACTATAATTCCAGTAGTGCACGTCAGTGATTCCCCAAACCTTTTCACGGTCAAGGCCAACCCAAGGCCAATGCCGCGGACCTCGATTTTCCCTAGGTCTACCAGTTCAAAAATGTTAATTTCACAAGCCTGGCTAAAGCCAGACCGAATCAGCGGTTGGCAAAAACAATTGCCTGTGTCAGCAGATTGGTCTGGAAAAAAATGAATGCTGTGTCCTGATTGGCCACCTGGATTTTTTGGAGTTGGAAATGGGCGTATACAATTGAGCTATTCCAGATCAATCTGCTCACGGGCATTTTTTTTTTGCAAACAGTTCCTAATAGACTATTCCCAAAGTGCTGTAGTCCAATCACAGCTAGGCATAACATGTGATAGACAAACCTCTCCACCAATAGCTTTCCTGGAAAGTGTCCTAGCCTTGGGTGGACACTGGGTTGTTTTGCAATCCATCATGTTTGGTGGGGCAGCCAGGGCATTTAGGGGGCATTTAGGGCGACATTGCCCCCCCCCCCCCCCATACCCATGCCTAGATCCGCCCCTGATCCCATGATCCTTTGTGGCCAGCAGGGAAGGATGAGGAGGAGTGGGGGTCTGCTCAGTGCAGTACTCTTTTTATGAGTGGGGGGGGGGGGGGGCACCACACACCCCGACCGAGCGACCAGGCGTTCGACAAACACCCACGTCACTCTGGAGAGAGAGAGAGAGGGGGGGGGGGGGTCCCTATATGTCTGTGTTAATAATGACGGAACGCAAAAAGATGAATGGGGGAAAATTCCATTTACAACTCGGGAAAGAAAGAAAGAAAGAAAGAAAGAAAGAAAGAAAGAAAGAAAGAAAGAAAGAAAGAAAGAAAGAAAGAAAGAAAGAAAGAAAGAAAGAAAGAAAGAAAGAAAGAAAGACGTACGTCGTCCGGGCAACAAAAAAAAAAAGCCATAAAATGAAATGCGATTTCCAGAGGTTTTTCTTTTTTTTTTTATGAATCGAGCCAGATGCCAAAAACATAACTTCAAACAAATTGACTTCCAATTATTTGGTGCCGAGCCGCACCACTTCCAGATGTGCGACAGATGGGGGGACGGAGGGGGGGGTATTAAGGGGGGCAGCGAGGGCCACAAGGGGTGACTGGTGGGGGGGGGTGGGGGAGGGTCTACGGAGATGTCTCAACCAACCGCCTCAGCAGTGGAGCCGGGCATTGTACAGCATGAATGTATTGTACAGTTTTGTAGTCACCGTCTATTGAACACAGCTTTAATTTGGTTTCAGTGATTCGGTCGCATTTTAGTCACCTGGAATGTCTTCGTTTTGCTCTAGGTTTTTTGTCTCCAACTCCATTTTCGTCACTGCTTAAACCGTTGGTTAATACAACTTTTTTATTTTGAAAAAAAACAAAAAAAAAAACATTTTTGAATATAGAAAAAGGGGTTTGAAAAGTAAAACCATTAACCATGGTGAAATACATCTTGATGATCGTCAGATGTATTTCACCATGTTATGATTTTTTTCAGACCTCCATTTTTAGGAAATAATATAGATAGAATTAGGGTCACGTTTTTATCATGTCTACACAACATCTCTAATGTATATTAATGACATATTAAAATGGATGGAAAATGGGTGGAGTTCCCCTTTAAGTCACCACAGGTAGTCATGAACATCTCTCACAGCGGTGTATTTGTCAATGAAATGTGTGTGTGTGTGTGTGTGCGTGTGTGTGTGCGTGCGTGTGTGTGTGTGCGTGTGTGTGTGTGTCATGGCAGAGGTGACAGGAAGGACATGTGGGTTGGTGGGGGGGGGGGGGGGGGGGGGGGGGGGGGGGGGGGGGGGGGGGGGGTGCAACGGATGGAACAAAAAAAATAGAGGGGGGAAACGAAAGCACATAATTATTAGGACATTTTAAATCCGTGCGGGGGCTACGTGGCGCTGGAGCGCTAATGCACCCTGATATTATGTTTAAGTAAAAAAAAATTGCAGGCCCCCCAAAAGACGGTAGTACACGTAAGGAGCTTGAATGTAGGCGGGGATCGAGGCTTGGTTACTTTGCACTGCTTGGGATTTACAGGGAAATGTGCATGTTAATGTGATCTGTGCATGCTGTGTATTCTATTGCGGTAGATTAGGCTACCCGAAAAAAAGAAAAAAAAAAAAAACGCATCACATACTCGGGTCCGTCTTTTTGCAGTGCACGCGTTAATAGCTTATAATATCCGCCATGCATAAAGTGTGCTACATTATAGCAACGTGATATTAGGAAGATATTCCACCCCCTATTACTTCGCCAGGGATCACTGGCTCGGTGGGGAAGCATTGCTTGTAAAGACCTGCACCCATTTTTGCGAATTTATTGCGCTTCGGACCGCTATGCTGTATTGTACTGCCCATACATTACTATATGATGTACCTGTGCATTGTAACGGACACTACTAGTGATTAGGGATGTCCCGATACTGTATCGCTATCGTAAAAAAGTATAGGATTGGACATTTCTTGTCATATTGGTTCATATCGGTAAAAGTATCAATATTGGCCTTAATTTGTCATCATCATACCATTTGGTATTGGTAAATATACCAGTATAGCCAGTGATCCGACACAGGGGTAAGGGGTTGTGCAAAAACGTTGTGGAATTTGCTTTGGAGTTGCCCAAGTGCACATTAGGAGTTAGGAGTGCTATTCTAGTCTGCTATATTATTGTGCTATTTGGTGGACTTCATATAAGATATTTTTTTAAATATATATTTTGTATTGTTATATTATTTTCTGGTATCGGAATTTGGTATTGGTATCGGCTTACACAAATTGTGATATCGGTACCGGATCGGAATTGAAAAAAGTGGATTGGGATATTCCTACTAGTGATACACATCGTACCCAAACTCTTCTCACTTCTGGCTCATAAAAAAATAAAAAATAAAAATAAAAAATACAGATTCACCAAACTTCTGCCACAGTCTGAAAACAAACCTCTTTGGACTTCATCTTTTCCCATAGCACTTTCTGTACTTTCATATGATTTGTGATAACTAGGTCTTTACCCATAGGTTTCAACCAGTGGTTCCATTTGGTTTGATTTTACACTCTCAAGAGTGTAAAATTCTGTGAAAACATGTAAATTACTTAGTTTACTTAGTTATTTTGAGAAACATTTTGCCAGTTTATCTCTCCTAAATTGTGGACACAAAGTGGAGAATCTTTAGCTTTGGGTTGGAGAGACTAAAATCACCACATGGTCTTCCATGGTTAAAATTCAGAACAAATAGAAGTGAAAACTACTGCTCTATAGCATCAGAATCAACTTTGTGTTTGTTTACGCACTTAAAGGTAGGGGAAGTGATTTGAAATTCATGGTGTAGTACCAGCCTGGTGCACTAGGGGCCCCCAAAAGTAGCTACACTATGTGAACCTGCTGCTCTCTCCTGATTGGAGGAGAATTGTGGTGACCTGGGGAACTTTTATTAGCTCCTCTGCTAACGTGGGGGAGGGGGAAACTCCATATGTGGTTTCCACACCTTATAATAAAGCATTTTAACAGAAAAAAAATATTTTTTGGGTGATATCTGACAAAAGTGAAATCACTTCCCCTACCTTTAAAGAGTGACTTTGACAGCTGTTTTAGCGTACAATGTAAGTCAATGAAGGGCATAGCTAGAAACATTATTATTATTATTATTATTTCTTGTCCACATTGGGAGTTACATAAACGCAAGGGCATTCTCACCCTTTAACACAAGTCGCTCTGGTCTGCTAAATTGTAAGGTACTGAATGTAATATTATTTATATTATTTGACGTGAGCAAAGTGTCTGAGAGAGAGCCGCGACCCTGTCGACAGCCCCAGACTAAACTAATAGAATATGTATCTAACGGTACGGTGTCCTGGGAGGGTCATGGCGGCTCTGATCCCATTATAGCCACAGCCCTTGCCGCCCGCAGGGAGGCAAAGAGGTCCGCTGTGTCTCGCCTTGGGCACATATAGAGGCTTCCCACTGGGGGCCCATTGCACTCCACTAAATGGCTGCCTAAGTAACCGCCACGCCGGTTCCCCCTTGCCCTGCACCCGGCAAATCCTGTGGGCCAAAGGGCTCTCTCTCCGAGTGCTTATACCTATTGCCTCCCTGTCGCTTCCATATCTCCACCAGCAGTCCATTCAGATGGAGAGAGAGAGAGAGAGAGAGAGAGAGAGAGAGAGAGAGAGAGAGAGAGAGAGAGAGAGAGAGAGAGAGAGAGTGGGGAGGGGGAATCATTTGGTTTGGCCACCGTATCTCCACGCTCGCCTCTAATTCCCTCAGTCTGCCGGAGACCTTTTATGCTAATCTAACAGCCCACTGTCCCCTATGACTGGCTGGTCGCGTGCGCGCGTGTCGTGCACACACGCACACACACACGGGCCCGTGCATGTACACACACACACGCACACACAAGTGGATGTGCGCTTAAACCCGCCGCATAATCTAGGTGACCTTGGTCCTGCGTGAGAGTGTTTTTTTCCCTCTCTCTCTTTCTTCTTTAAAGACATCTCTGATTGATTCATAATTCAAGACGGGTGTTGTGTTGCCAGGTCTCCAACTGTTACTCAGAGAAAACGTATAATACTGACCGAACTGGAACCGAACTGGAAACGAAACGAAACAGAACAAAATGAAACAGGGAAAAAAAAAAAACACACACTACAGGTAGATTAAAGGGGAATTCATCATTAACATGGTGAAATACATCTTGATGATCTCATCAGATTTCACCATGTTCATGATTTTTGTAGACCTCCGTTTTTAAGAAAAAATATAGAAATACAGAATTGGGGGAACTTTTTGAACATGTCCACACAACATCTCGAAGGTACTGTATTAATGCCATATTAAAATGTTGAAAATGGGTTGAGTTTCCCTTTAATGCACTTTAGACCTGCAGGAAGACAATTGAAGAAAAAAAAAAAAAGAAAAAGCATCCTAACAGTTTTCTAAAAAAAAAAAAAAAAAAAAAGAAAAAAAAATAGAAAAAACATTTCAATCTTTTGCATGTCAAACACCCCCAGAATTATGCCTTGTGTTGGCCTTCGAAATATGTTGTATATATATATAAATATGAAGTATGTTGTTCCAGGGAGCTATACTGTATATGCAGTGTAGTGTGTGGCATGAGATAGAGAGCCAGAGCATGATGACTCGGTTCGGCGATGATGGATGAAGGAAATAAATAAATAAATGCATAATAAATAAAAAACGGGACTGCTGGGTAAATGTCATGATTTTCAGGGCAGGGGGTTGGCAGGGTGGCTGGGTGATGAGTGTGTGTCTGTGTGTGTGTTTGAGAGAGAGCGAGAGTGAGAGAGAGTGTGTCAGGATGATCATCATTACCAGAGTGAGATAATTGGCGCCGTGCGTTGCGGGCCCCGGTGTTTGGGCCCCTCCGACGGGGGCATCGTCTCGTCTGCATTATTCATTCTCGCCCCCTCTGTGTACAAAATGTGTGTGTTCACATGTCCACTAGACCCCCCCCCCCCCTGCCCCCCCCCCCACGTGCCCCCGACCCCCCACACTCCCTCTCTCTCTCTCTGTACCTTTCCACCAGCCAGGCCCCACCGCTGGTTGGTGGTGGTGCCGGGTGGTGCGCAGGGGGCCTTCGGTCGCTGCGGACTCATCTATTATGGATGGGTAATTGTTTATTAAATGCAGAACTGACCCTGATTATGCCTCTTACCACCCGGCGTGGGCAAACCTGCCTAGCCTGCCTGCCTGCCTGCCTGCAGGTTAGGATACGGACGTGGTGCAGAGAGCAGGGAAGCACATCTCCCCCCCGACGTGGTGGATGGTGTTGAGGTATACTAAGGGTCTGCAGTCGAGAGCTGGGAAAGAGGAGAAGGAGGAGTAGGAGGATGAAGCTACAGTAGAGGAACCAGATGGATGAAGAAGATGATGAAAAATACAGCCATTTCCCCATGTGACTGCCACTCGCCGGAGAGGTGTGTGTCTCTCTCTCTCTCTCTCTCTCTCTCCCTCTCCCTCTCTCTCTCCCTCTCCCTCCCCCCCCTCCCTCTCTCCTCCCCCCCCCCCCCCCCCCCCCCCTAGGTGGATGGAGGAGGGGAGAGGGCAGTGTTGGCAAGTTGGCGCATTTGTCGCTAGATATTTAGCTTTTCCCCCCCTAGGGCCAAAATGAGTGGAAAAACCTGGCAGAAAAAAATCTTTTTTTTTTTTTTTTTTTTTTTTTTTGCTGGTGAGTTGGAGCAAAATTGGTGTACAGGAACCAGAGATAAAAACCCTCGTTTTTCACCATTTTTCCAACTATGATAGAGTCCTCCTTCCTTCCTAGAAAGGACCACTGGCAACCAACCCTTATAGATCTGTAACTCTTGAGAGCGTAAAAATGATGTTTAAATTATATTTATCATCAACATC
Organism: Benthosema pterotum; assembly: GCA_039105355.1. Lineage (NCBI taxonomy): Eukaryota > Metazoa > Chordata > Actinopteri > Myctophiformes > Myctophidae > Benthosema > Benthosema pterotum. The sequence goes on from CM076987.1 coordinate 34,998,785, forward strand.
TGAATTAACTATATTTTCAAAGACCTACACATTTAGTAAAAATAAATGTAGAAGAATTGCTGATTTTGACCAACATTTTGGCAGTTATCTCTCCCGAATTAGTCCGAGAGACTAAACTCAACATCAAACAGTGGTCCTCCTCCTCGTGGCTAAAATGCAGATTAAATAGTGAGGCCCTGGTGTGAAAATGAAAAATGGTTTGAATGGTTCTAATGCATTTCGGCAGTCGGAAACACTGGGTTGAAGGAGAAGAAAGAGACAAAGGCAGAAAGCTAATGGAGCTCTTCTGACCTGTAGCCTCCTATATACAGTGATGGGCAAGTTACTGGGAAAATGTAGCTAAGCTACACTACAAGCTATCCCCAGAAAATTGCGGCAAGCTACACGGCAAAAGTAGCTTGCTACAACAACACTACATATATTGTATATAAATATACATCTCATCTTAATGATGAGATGTATGATGTATGTAATGTAATGTATGTATGATGATTTAATAATAATAATATAAATAAAACACAATAATAATCTAGGGGCGGCTTTGAACCTAGGATGGTGGCATGTCTAAGTTTTGGGATGTATATAAGAGGTTTTCTACTACTTTCTATTAAAAATGTGCGGAATCCGAAACTGTGTGTGAGGAAAATGTAGTAAGCTACCTTCCTTGATACTCGAAACAAGTAGCTTCACTGCAAGCTATTCCCAGAACAAATGTAGTAAGCTACACTACAAGCTACGGGAAAATGTAGTTAAGCTATGTAGCTTAGCTACTTGCAACAAGTTACTGCCCATCACTGCCTATATAGCCTGATCTTGCTGCATGTTCGGGTGTTTTTAACGAGGGGTTTTGTTGGGTAGTGGTTGTTGGTGAAGAAGGGACATGGTTTGCAGTGCAGTGTTGCAGGGAGGTGGCAAAGCAAAAAGCCTCCTAATCGGTGGTTCTGAAACTATAGGTTTTAGTGTACCTCAGACCTATAGGCATACGACCTGCCTGATGTGCCTGATGTGTGTTGTAGCTACAAATGTCCCGTTTTAACCAACTCTGGAGAGCTTGTGAGCTTGTGTGGAAACCACGACGAACCGACACTAGAGGACAGTGTTGTAACGGAGTTCAAATGCTACTCTGTCTCTCTCTCTCTCTCTCCCCCCTTGCTCTTTCTTCAACATACCAGTGTCAGCGGTGTGTGTGTGTGTGTGTACGCTTGAAGCAGATGCAGACATTACAAAAGGGATAGATAGAGGCACAGACAGGGGCTGGTGTGTGTGTGTGTGTATGTGTGTGTGTGGTGGGGGTGGGGGGGGGGGGGGGGGGTAATTTCAGGTGATGGGAAGTGAATTGAAATGAAATGATTAAGTTCACTTAATTACTTCCGTGGCTTAGGCAAATGAGCGTTAGAACTCGCGTTCGAAATCATTGTCGCTAAAAACCCGGACGAATCCCGGGGTCGGATTTTTTTTTTTTTTTTTCGCGACCGGTTCGGTATATTTATAGCCCGGACGCGCGTACCTATGTACGTACCGTACGCCGAAGCCTGTGAAGTATATAGGCATCTGGCTAATGGATCACATCGAATACACATGTGGCACGCGGCACATGGCGGCACAAATGAATGTGCCATTAGCAATAATAGAGTGTTGGGGGCAAAACATTCAGACAGTCAATTGGATGCCGCGCGGTGGCGAACGGAGAGGTCGCTGGCCCTCCCTGCGTTTCTATGTCTCAGCCGCGCGATACGTTTAGATGTATTTATACATCGACTCAGACACTGTTATCTACACATACTATATAGGGTCACTATATCGAGTCTCCTTTTTATTTTGAGAAGAGGCTTAAATGCTGCCTCCACTGTCACAATCTAGCCCCCTTTTTTCCTTTCTTTCTTTCTTTCTTTCTTTCTTTCTTTCTTTCTTTCTTTCTTTTTTTTCTTTCTTTTTTCTTTCTTTCTTTCTTTCTTTCTTTCTTTCTTTCTTTCTTTCTTTCTTTCTTTCTTTCTTTCTTTCTTTCTTTCTGTCGCTCGCACAAGACGGTGAAGGAAAAAAGCAGGAGGAAATAGCATTGGCTGAGGCTCGGGGAAGTGGCGCTGTGCTGGGGCATGGAACAGTGATGTGTGTGTGTGTGTGTGTGTGTGTGTGTGATGGCATGTCCTCGGCTATTGGCTCGGCTGAGACTGATTAACATGGGGTGTTAATTAGCAGGTCGTCAGGAGCGCGGGGGAGGGGGGGTGGGCTTACAGCGCCGTTCCAAACAACTCTAAACACACACGACGGAGGCACGCAGACACGCACGCGTGTGCGCACACACACGCTCACACACACACACACACACACACACACACACACACACACAACCACACAGAACAGCTGTTAAAAAAAATTCAAATGAATTAAGCCAATTAATACAGAGGGAAATATGTCTAAATTACGTCACGTTGTGTTAGTCAAAGAGGGGCAGTGGAAGAAGGGAGCGACAAAAGACAAAACTGTTCAATTAAGAGCAGAATCTAAAGATATTTCCTCAAACAAGAAATAGAAAAGAAAAACCCTGTAATATTACTTAAATTATAACATTTGCTAATATATACGAATATGTGTTTTTTTGTCTCGGGGAATGTGTCAGGTAATTACAGAGCACGTATGCAAATACAGTATAGCATTTTTTTTTTGTTCTTTAAACAGAGCAGAGACTACTGTAGCGGCTCCACAGTAAAAGACGAAGCTCAAATGCTTCATGTAATCTGAAGAATACTCATTATGTTTTCAGCGGGAGTGTCAAGACAGTGTTTTAGTAGCGAAATTAACCACCAGGCAAAGAAGAAGCAGCACGGGGAAATTGCTTGAAATAAAACATGGGGCATTTGTAACATTAATCTATTCTTTTTTAGTATGACTCTTGTTTTTGTTCGAAGGAAAAAAAAAAAAACTAAACACAAATTATAGCATGCCAAAAATCAACAATAGTAAAAAAAAAAAAAAAAAAAGATGATTACGATTAGAATTGGAAATATAAATTAAAGCTTTCATTTCATGGTGAGACGCGGTAAATGGTGCGCAGAGCGACAAAGCCTGCAAATATCCACGTGCCTCTCTCTTTTAAAATTGAAACCGCTCATCATTGCCGGTGCAGGGGGAGAAAGCATGCCGCGATGCACCCCGAACAGCACGCATTCACCCCCTCCTTTTAACCCCTTTGGGGGGCTGGGATCGAACCCCCTGTTTGGCTATGTATGTATTTTAGCAGATCTACAAGCTCGTATGTGCCACGACACAAGCTTGTGCAAAAATCGTAAAAAAAAAAAAAAAAATGCACCACAGATCTTTGAATATATACATTATATTCTTTCAGAGCAAATGTTTTTTTGCAACATATTTTTAGGGCTCGCACTGGTCAATTGCATCAAAAAAATTTGCGTAGGGGTCCTTGAGGTGAAATTGTTTGAGAACCGCTGACGAGGATTTTCAGGATTTTCAGAAATGTTATGATTTAGAAGACATTTTTGCAGAATCCGGACTCTGTCCAAAATAGATTAATATGTTGACTCGACGAGATTAGTGAGTGATTAGAGGGATATGAATGAATGAATGAATGAATGAATGAATGAATGAATGAATGAATGAATGAATGAATGAATGGATGAATGAGGGTGAAAAAACCCTCCTCATTTTGATTTGATTTACACTATCACAGAATTCACAGAAAGACCATGGACCTTTATTATTATTATTATCATCATTATTACCCTTATTGTTAATATTAGTTTTATTATTAGTTTTTCTTCGTCGCTCCAATATGGCTCATCTTCAGTAAATAACGCCGTGCGTTGCTGTCGCATGAGGCCTCGGTAGGATTGTCGTACACGCGGCTTAATGCCGCTACGTTTGGGATTAGCCGCGGCGAATGAAGTCCTGTCATATGAGGAGTTGCGTGTGTGTGTGTGTGTGTGTGTGTGTGTGTGTGTGTGTGTGTGGTGTACGTGCATGCATGTGTAGTGTGCATGGCGGGGTGGTGGAGGAGTGGGGTTGTGGTGGTGTTACCAAGCTACCCAACAGTTTACAGGGGGATTCTACGAGTGTGCCACAACTGGAATGTAATTAAAGAGCGGGAGAATAAAGGAGGTGGTTGTTAGATGGGGGAGGGGAGGGGGGGGGGGGGAGGGTGCCTGCGTGCGAGTGCACAAACGCACAACGCGCACCTCCGCGCTCCGCACCTCCGCACGTCCGTGCTCGAATGACCTGTCGTTCTCTTTCTTTTCTCTCTCTCTCTCTCTCTCTCTTCTCTCTTTCTCTCTCTCTCTCTCTCTCTGTACTGCTTTATCTCACCCCTGCACTGCTGCAACACACACACACACATGCGTACAGTAACACTCTAAACTCCTGCAAATGCGAACGCGCCGTCAGATGCCGTGCCTGTACGGTCTTAATACCCAGGACCGCGAGTCGAGTGAATGAATGAATGAATGAATAAATAAATAAATAAATACATAAATAACAAAGCTCTTTTTCTCTCCTCCCCGACGTTATGGAATGTGTCATGTTGTCGGGGTTGTGTGTGTGTGTGTGTGTGTGCAGGAGCTGTCGCGTGTGGAAACGCTCGGCGCGCAGCTAATGTGTGTAATCTGCTTTGCAACACATCAATTATGATGGATCTTATGCTCCACCGCCATGCTTTGCAGGGTCTCTGAAAGCCTGCAGGGGAATCAGTCTCCCTTGTTAAGCAACCTGTTTAGTAAATAATGATCCACTTTGAGCCTGGCTCATGCTGTATAATGTGGCTGTTTTGTCTGCGTGCGTGCGTGTGTGTGTGTGTGTGTGTGTGTGTGGTGTGTGTGTGTGTGTGTGTGTGTGTGTGTGTGTGTGTGTGTGTGTGTGTGGTGTGGTGTGTGTGTGTGTGTGGTGTGTGTGTGTGTGCGTTTGCAAACATGACCCAACTAATTACTTGACTCGTACTTGAATTTGTAACATGATGAGTAGTATTAAAACATTATTGTCCGCTTTTTCACGGCCAATATTTGAATTTAGTTCATAAAGTTAACATAACTATGATTAAGGGTTTTCAAAAGAAGAAAAAAAAATCTAATTGAAATATAGGAATAAATAATTCATCATTTAACTTCAAATCTATTTCCTATAAAGCATCAATGTGGCCCCTCTGGAGCAAGTGTGGAAATATCAGTGGGGTTTTGGGGATACTGCAATCTGAGTATGTTTTACTTTTAGCTCCTTAGTACATTTTGATGCTGGTACTCTTGTACTTTTACTCAAGTACAAAAGGTAAGCCCTCTTGTCCACCCTAGGACACTTTCCAGGCGGGCTCAGTTTTGGAACCAGACTTTCAAAATCTCTTCCAAAAATGTGTGTGTGACAATTATTTTTTGTAAAACAATGTTTTATCATATAGGAAAGCTATTGGTGGAGAGGTTTGTCTATCAAATGTTATGCTTAGCTGTGATTGGACTATAGCGGTTAGGGGAGGGGCTTACCTAAAGGTCTATTGGGTACTTTTCCCACCATACAGTACATGGCCCAACCCCAGCTCAATGAAACAGAATCAAACAACTCCAAAGACTAGATTTCCGTCACTGCGAACGCACCGCGAACTACTGAACGCGTTTTGGTGTTCAAAGCATTATGTTACACTTAAGCTATTGAAAAAATATCAGATCTACAAGCTCACAGCATGCCACCGAGTGGTGCGCTGTGAGCTTGTAGCTCTGATTTTTTTGAAAAAATTGTGAAAATGTGATGCAAATCTTTGAATATATTCTTTCAGAAGCAAATATTTTTAACTCAAATATTTGCTTCGGGGATTTTTCAGAAAAACCAGAATCTGTCAGAAACTAGCATCAGAAACAGAAACTAGAAGCTAGTCAGAAACTAGAATCCAGTGTCAGAAACTACAATCCGGTGTCAAACAGAATATATTCTTAGATTTGTGCATCTTTTTCACGGTTTTTTCAAAAAATATCAGACCTACAAGCTCATATCGCGCCACTCGGTTGGGCGATATGAGCTTGTAGGTCTGATATTTTTCAATAGCTAAAGTGTAACATAATGCGTTGAACACCAAAACGTGTTCAGTACGCAAAGGTTTAAACTATATACAGTATATAAAAAATGGCCAGTCTACGAGCTCACAGTCACAACATACCTTCTCTCTCCCTCTATCAGTTTCTCGCTCTATAAGCCTACAAGTTGAATGCATCCTGATGTTCCTGAATAATGGATGTTGTCCACTGACATCCACCCGTATTTACACGGACGGAATAACGCGCGCGTGGCGTCCCTGCCGCGCCCTCATTTATGTGATTGTGTGATTAGTGTGCAAGCCGATGTGTCAAGTGGATCGCATTGATGTGAAACTCTCGGCATGCATTCTTCCCGTCTGTCCACTGCGCAAATGTAATTCAAAGGCTTGTGTGGTAACGACATCACAATTTTCATTTCCCCCCTCTCTCTTTTCATATCAGGGCCGGGGGGGGGGGGTAAAATGATGTGAAACACTACTACTGCTACTAACTTTTTTTTCCCCCAAAAACACAATCTGCAAAAATAATGTCATTGGAGGACAAATTTCTGAATTGCCCACAGATAGGGTGTGTTTTATCATGCACATTAGTGAGGACCTATTTCACGAAGATACGTTAAAAAGGGGTGAAGTGGTCCATTAACGTATTATTGAGATGAACTCATACTCTATAGAAGATGTGCACGAGCATACACACTTTCACATATCTATTTTGTGACAGCCAGTCAGTCAATCAACCAACCAGTCATCCAGCCATGCCCACATACCTATGTGTATTTTAACTTTTACACTCATCTGTCATCAACTTAAAGGGGAGGTCCACCCATTTTCAACTTTCTAATATGTCATTAGTATACCCCAGAGGTACTGGGTGGACATGATGAAAAAAATCCTCCATTCTGTGTTTCCAAGAAATGGAGGTCTGAAGAAAACCACTAACACGGTGAAACATCTTGATGACATCATCAAGATGTATTTTCACCATGTTAATGGATTTCTTTAGGCGCTTCTTTTTTTTCTGAGAGCGTACAAATGGAACCAAATGAACCCGTTAGGGTTCATTTGGTTGCATTTGTACGCTCTCAGACAAAATGTTGAAAATGGGTGGAATTCCCCTTTAAAAAACAATAATAAACAAGCATGCATGCTCTGTGCCTTCTCAAAGAAATGCACACATCACAGGCAGGTCTGTTTGTGTGTGCACATGCACGCCTGCATGTCTGTGTGTGAGTGTGAGAGAGAGAGATCTTAATCGGTGCTTGTGACAAACACCTTTGGATATTCTATTTACTCGGTGGCAACTGGTCCCCGTAGGGCCATAAAGCCCCTTCGCTCTGGGCTGATCCGCGTGGGGTTAAAGTACCCACACTGACAGGAGGACTGAGGACCTGCCTGCGCTGTGTGTGTGTGCGTGTGTGTGCGTGTGCAGTGTGTGTGCGGCGCGACAGAGAACGATGCACAACATGTGTGTGCAGTGTTGCCAACCGCCAAAATCCAAAATGCACTAGTGGCACTTCCAAAATGCGCTAGAATGTATGCGCTAGAGCAGTGGGGTTTTCAACCATTTTCATACCAGGACCCACTGTTTATTCTGCATTTTAGGACCACAGTTTGATGTTGAGTTTAGTCTCCCGGACTAATTTAGGAGAAATAACTGGCAAAATGTTGGTCAAAATAGCAATTCTTCTGCATTTTCTAAATATGTAGATTCTTGACAATTAGGTAATTCAGATGTTTAAATATAATTTAACTCTTGAGAGCGTTACGGGTCCATTTGGTTTCATTTTACGCTCTCAAGAGTTACAGCTCTATGAGGGTCTATTTGGTTACCAATGGTCCTTTCTAGGAAGGAAGGAGGAATCTATCATAGTTGGAAAAAAATATGAAAAACAAGGGTTTATCTCTTGCGCCTGTCAACCAATTTCGCCAAAACTCACCAGCAAAAAAAAGCACTAGATTTTCCATCAGGAGTTTTTCCACTAATTTTGGCGCTAGGGGGGGTCTGGAAAAGAGCTAAATATAGCAAGAAATGTGCCAAGTTGGCAACACTGCATGTGTGTATACTCTCGCATTGTTGTGCAGGTGTACAGTACATGTTTTGCTGTGGCTGTACATGTGAGCACGCACACACACATGCGCGCGCACACACACGCACACACACACGCACACACACACGCACACACGCAGGTCTCCAGTGTAATGGCTTTATTTATGAAGTCAGGCCGGCAGCAGCAGTGTGTGTACCAGGCAGGGCAGTGCGGTGATGGAGGAGATACAGCCCAGAGTCACTCACCACGCTGTGCTCCTGCAGCCCCCTCCATGCCATGTTTTCAGCCTTTTAAAGATTGATGTGCTTTACGGGAGGGACACGAAAGGGTGAGAAATCACCACACATAAGCGAGATGCGGTGCAAAGCAAAACATGCCGCGAGCATCCCAATCTCTAGCCAATAAAAAACACAGGGACAGAATAATTGCATTTTCGCCTGCCCCCCCAAAACTGGAAATGTTATATCCACTTGGTTGCAAACCATTTGGAAAGATTGTGTGACCACGAGAGAAGATCTACATAATAGACCCTGGATGTCAAACTCAAATATACGTCAAGACCAAAATAGGAACTATTGGTAAAAGTCGATGGCCAGGTCCGCCGTGCGTTCCAACACACTGGGCACCGGTTTACGAGGAAAACAGCAAGCAATTTATAATGAAAGATACTGTGAATGCAAAGATGAAACTGCATGCAATCAAAACTGATTGCATCAGTAAAGCTCAGTTTCCTGTTCTACGATCCTCACCAAGAACTGCTTAAAATGACAGAGTAAATCAATTGAGTTGAGAAAGTCAAATAATTAGTTCCATCCACGGTGTGTGCAATCTACCAGAGGACTTATAGTAATTAAATATCATCCTGCTGCGGGACGAAGATAATTCATTTGCGGGCCTGATTTGGCATAATGTGCCGAGTTTGACATATGTGTAATAGACTAATCTACAAGCTCACAACATGTCTATGTCTATGGCTCATGGCTCTATATCTCCAAGCAGTCCACTTGGCAGAATGCGAACCCGAGTTAGGGTAAATTGCAGCATTTTTCATAGTTGGCCATCAACCCTTTGCTGGCTGATTAATCAATTAATCAATTAAAGCGGTGGCTGCTGACGCAACGGACGCATTTAGGCTGCTTTGTCCTAAAAGATTAATTTTAGGCGATTAGCCGATTACCTTTTTTTTAGTTGACCGTCGGGTCAACTACAAATTACCAAAATCGTCGGATCGTGCGGCCTCTATGTGCATCCCTGATTATAATCCAACAATCGCCGCGGCAATACGGCTTGATTTGACTTATTTATGATAATAAACATGATCGCATCCAACCGGCTTATAATAGTGAAGCTGAAAGTTGCTTCTGACACTGCGACCCGGGGGCACCGGAAGTAGAAGCTTGTGTTCTACTCTAACAACTAGTGGTTATAGTTATATAGGCCATACTCCAGAGCATTATTGATTGCCAATGTGGTTCTGGCGCCATTTCGATGGGAATAACAGACACATGTAGTCATCATTTGGGGCCATTATTTGACCGAACCAATTCTTAAAGATGTCATATTAAATCTGCCCCTGAATGTTGTGGAGCGCACGGGTAGATCCACTAGTCACTTCCTGACTTTTGACCCGGAACTTTTTGCTCAGATCGTCAGAGGACAGGTTAGTCAAGACACCAGAAACAGCATGACATCCTGTCTAGGAGATCTGGCACTTCAAAATAAGGTTTTTGCACTAGCTTGAGCCGTGGCATATAGCAGAAAACAACAAACGCATGCTCGCGGTAAATGAGTAAATGAGTAAATGAGTAAATGAGACGAGACGAGACGAGACGAGACGAGACGAGCTTCTGTTTTGGACAACACAGTGCGAAGGGGAAGGGAAGACAGACACTATATTCTTCGATTCAGTGAACGAGGCGAGTTTAGCACAGTCCTTTTAGAGCAGATTTATGGGCTATTGAATGACCTCCGCTCAGCAACGTGACGGCGACAGGCACCGCTGCAAGGCTGACTGGCTCTCTCTTCCTGTGAATAAAATATAAAGTCCCTATACCTCCCACCTGCACCTGGGGTGTACTAAACACACACACACACACACAACACACACACACACACACACACACACACACACACACACACACACACACACACACCACACACACACACACACACACACACACACACACACACACACAACACACAACACACACAACACACACCGCGCGCGCACACACACAGGTGTATGCTGAAAAAGAGAAGCCAAAGAAAAACAGGAAATGAGGACATTTCCTCAGTATTCCCCTGAGCTATAAGAAAACCCCATGAATGGACGAGGGCAACAGATTGTGCGTTTCGCCGGACACTCGATGCATAGAACGAGTGAGACGGGGCGGGTCGTGTGTGTGTGTTGTGTGTGTGTGTGTGTGTGTGTGTGTGTGTGTGTGTGTGTGTGTGTGTGTGTGTGTGTCAATCCACATATCCATATCCGTCACTCATTCTCTAGTACTGTGTGAGGCGCATGCACGTACACGCACACGCACGTGTGTGCGCGTTCACACGTGCATTTCTCTTTGTCCATCCTCTGCACGCACTCATGTGCTCCCCCACTTAGCCCCATCCTGAATGAATGGGCCACATGGTTGCTAGGTCATTTAATACCCCGAGTATCTAGGTGGTGATTCACTCACCGCTTTGCAGCTTTTCTGAAATAAAAAAAGCCACTGCGAATCGATCGATGGCATCTGCATGACCGGGAGCCGCCTGGGTCACGCCGCCCCATCCGTCATAATGCGTTAAAAAGGGCTTCGTTAGAGTGATCGCACAGCTGTAAACATCATAGGCCTACCTGTTGTCGCCTCGCAGCTAGAAGGTCCTTGATTCGATTCCTGCTAGGGACGTCGTGGGTGCTGGGGCGGCGTGTCTCCTCCTCCATGTCATCAGTGCCCATACCCGGGGCGAGGGTTGGCGAAAGGGCCTTTCTGTGTAGTGCGTATGTAGCAGGTGGCTACAACCTCTGTTGTGATGGCCTCGAAAAACCAATATCTGCCCCCGGACCAAGGGGATGTCCTCTTGGTCTAGTGGTTAAGAATTAAGATGTTGGACTTTCACGTGGGAGACCCGGGTTCGAATCCCGGGGGTTACATTGGTGCCGTGACCCGGATCGGGTTTCCCCGTGGAAGGAGGTCAAAAGGGAGGTGAGTGTAGCAGGTGGCTACAGCCTCTGTCGTGATGGCCTCGAAAAACCAATATCTGCCCCGGACCAAGGGGATGTCCTCTTGGTCTAGTGGTTAAGATTTTGGACTTTCACGTGGGAGACCCGGGGTTCGAATCCCAGGTGTTGGCGTCCCGGGACAATGCTGGTCAATCCTGGTAATCCTGGTCTCTAGACTGCCTCCCCCTGGTCAGCTGGGGCGCCTGTGGAGGATGAAAAAACTGCTATTAATAACGTGTTCCTTCCACGCGTTACGTTCAACCCGGGGAAACTCTCCCCTGTCGGGTGAAAAGAAGGAAGCATGTGGCCAGTCCGCTGCCTCCCCAGGTTCGGCAGAGGGTGTGTACAGCCCAGGATCACATTAGGTAATTGGAACTGCGCGAAGAAAGGGGTAACAAAATCATGCTTTGTTATTTTTTTTAAAGAAAATGGCAGTTGCTGGCCATTCGGGACGGGAGCGTGCCTCTGTGTTGCCTTAGATATCTTGGAGCCACTTTTCTAACCATCATGCTGAGCTTGAGTTGTTGAACAAATTGCAGATCTAACAAGCGGTGAGGCAAATCTTTGAAGGCATATTCGTTACCAGTGAACGCTGTGAACTCAAAACGTTGCTTCTCTGCTGGGGTCTTCAGAACAACACATTTTGCGGCGAAAAGATCTTTAGATTGGACACATCTATTGTATAAGGTCCATGATATTTACATTGGAATGAATGAGCCCGGCTGGAAAGTGTCCTAGGGTGGACCATAGGACGGGGCTTACCTAAAGATCTATTATAATTCTGGAGGCCCCTTGACATGAATTATTTTGAGAAGCATTGACAGAAAATTTGTAATTTGTTAAAGGTAGGGGAAGTGATTTCACTTTTGTCAGATATCACCCAAAAAATATTTTTTTCTGTTAAAATGCTCTATTATAAGGTGTGGAAACCACATATGGAGTTTCCCCCTCCCCCACGTTAGCAGAGGAGCTAATAAAAGTTCCCCAGGTCACCACAATTCTCCTCCAATCAGGAGAGAGCAGCAGGTTCACATAGTGTAGCTACTTTTGGGGGCCCCTAGTGCACCAAGCTGGTACTACACCATGAATTTCAAATCACTTCCCCTACCTTTAAGATTATGCGTAATTGTCGAATTATATAGTGCTTTTGCGGAGTGCATTACAATCAACCATTAACACGCACAGTCACTGATTTGCGCCGGAAAACCATGAAAGGCATCAGCCAACACATCGGGAGCAATTTGGCGTGCGGTGTGTCTTGCCCAAGGACACTTCCGACATGCAGACAGGAGGTGGAGGAGCCGGGATTGGAACCGCGGACCCCACAGATCATTGGGGCGATCCGATCTACCTCCTGAGCCAACGTACGTAGAATCAGTCCTCCGGTCAGAACAGCTTAGGCCAGGGGTGGGCAATTGTTTTTCCCAAGGGGCCAAATGAGTTACATAAAATATTGTGGAGGGCCAAGACTAAAGGCTGAACTAAAGTCGGTGTGATATTAATTTAATATCAAGATAAAAGTAAGAGTAAGACCACCTCTATTTATTCAGGATTTGAGCCACAGAGGACCACCATTTGATGACATTTTAGCCCCGCAGACCCCAAAACTAAAGATTTCTTTTGCTTTTTGTCCACAATTCCAGGCTGGATTTGGGAAACAAAACAGTCAAACATACAGATCAAAATGACCATTAATCCTCTACATTCTCTAGTTGTGTAGACTTGGGCTAATTCACATGATGAATATTTTAACTCTTGAGAGTGTAAACATGAAACCAAATGGACCCGCAAGGGTCCATTTGGTTTCATTTTACGCTCTCAAAGAGTTACATCTGGTTAACCAACTTTCCATATTTAACTGGAACTCTCTCAAGGACCACTGGTGGTCCCCGGACCACTGGTTGAAAACCACAGTACCCTTTCACGGGCCGGTCAGAGTCAGCCAAACGGCTGCATTTGGCCCCCGGGCCGCATAATGCCCAGGTATGGCTTAGGCTATGGCCAGCGCCCTCCCGCCCCGCCGCAGTGTGTACAGTGATGAAGACGGACGAAGAGACAAAAAAGAAGAGAAGACAGATCTCTTGTTCTCTGCCAGACTAAATATAGAGTCTGGGTCTTTTGTGCGGGCCCATGTTGGATCCCATTTTTCAGTCTGACCCCGTTGCGCACGAGACAAAAAGCCAAAGCTGCTTCTCCTCGTCTTTTCTCCTCCACCTCTTTACCCATTTCTCCCTCTCTGTGTCCTGTGCGAGCCCCCTCCCCATGGGAGCTATAGGGTGACCAGAAACAAACTGACCATTTGAGGGACAGAAGTGGTGCGTGTGTGGGGCTATTTGGGAAACAGGGTTAGCAAATCCTCTTGATGTCATACTTAAAAAAAACAGCACAATCAGGATTTCAATTCAAATATAGCAAAAATAGCTAATCTACAAGCTCAAAATGTATCAAGCTTGTAGTGCGTGCAAAGTCGCTCCTCTGTGAGTGAGTGTGGAAATAAAGTTGGGGAATACTTCTCTGGTTATTTTAAAAAGACACCCATAGCAGGAAAGGAGACAACAGACAGCCGACTATCATGGCATCGGAACACTGCATGCGCTCGCAATGTCCGTCACAATGTGGGACAGGCGGAGACACCCGAAAAGTCTTGGAAACGAGGGACTGTATGTCCCCCGCAAAGAGGGACATGTGGTCACCCTAGTGCACTCCAATTTTGCAGCTAAAACAACACGGCGGTGGTGCA
>CM076987.1:35015305-35052805 GCA_039105355.1 Benthosema pterotum
CCCTTCCTCAATCGACCTGGCCTTGAACGGGTCACTTCTTTGACTCGCCGGATTTTTGTTTTTAGGCTATATGTGATGGCAGAACGTCTCCAATGTAACTGTACATGTCTCACCGCTCTCTATACTCTACTCCAGGGGTTTTCAACCTTTTTCATCTCAGGGACCACCATTCATTCAGGATTTCAGCCACGGACCACCACTTGAGGATGTTTTAGCCCCACAGGCTCCAAATCTAAAGATTTATTTTGCTTTTGTCCACAATTCCAGGCTGGATTTGGGAAACAAAACAAGCAAAACATACATTCTAAATGGCTAATTCAGACGATGAATATTTTAACTCTTGAGAGCGTTTTTTTTTTTACGTTCTCAAGAGTTACATCTGGTTAACCAACTTAGCTGGGGACCACCTGGAACACTCTCAGGGACCACTGCTGGTCCCCCTGTTGAAAACCCCTGCTCTACTCTACACCGTTTTTAGATGTCATTCTTGAATCTCCAAGCGTCTCTTTTTTAAAAAAAAGAAGTCCTACAGTATACCTACATTCAATTATAACAATGTGTAAATGTATAAGCATTTCCTTTACCGTATGTCCACCATTGACTTTCCATAAAGCAAATGTTTTCTAAATTGCGATATGCTTTAAGTAGCAAGTGACAGATCAAATTAGAGGGGGTGTCATGACTCTGAATCCATTGTGAACATTATCCTTGGACAAATATCTAGCCATAACAACTTGTCCAAATGTGTAAACAACCTTTTTTTGTTACCTTGTTTACAAGTTGTCGTATCGTCCTTGGTCTTTAAAAAAATGGTAAATGGTGCATTTATATTGCGCCTTTTTCCAAGGAACTTTACATAGATCAGGAGCAATTAGGGGTTAAATGTCTTGCCCAGGGACACATCGACACTAAATCTGCGGGAGCCTGGGATCGAACCGGCAACCTTGTGGTTACCATCCAGTAACTCTACCTCTGAGCCACTGCCGCCGTTAAAGCACAGAATAGAATGTCAGTGGTGGCCGTACTGTAAAGGCCATTTTTTTACAGTACAATATGATGCAACACGTAGGATGAGCTTGTAGAGTTTCACTGTTGTATATGACAAAATGCACATTAAAAGGGGGAAAACAACAGACATTTCTGTATTTCGTCATTCCCTAGATTGCGTGCGCGTCGGCGAAATGGCACTGGCGTGTAATTCCTCCATATATCGCCATAACCTCTTGCTCCTCTCTTCCCTGGCTGGCTTCATTAAATAATTGTGTCCTGTCTAGATTTCTAGTTTCTGAATAACATAATATTCAAAGATTTGCACCACGTTTTCATGATTTTTCAAAAATAGCAGAGATACAAGCTCATAGCGCGCCACTCGGTGGCGCGCTATGAGCTTGTAGATCTGCTATTTTTGAAAAATCGTTGTGTCCTGTCTAGATTTCTAGTTTCTGAATAACATAATGTTCAAAGATTTGCACCACCCGTTTTCACGATTTTTCAAAAATAGCAGAGATACAAGCTCATAGCGCGCCACTCGGTGGCGCGATATGAGCTTGTAGATCTGCTATTTTTGAAAAATCGTTGTGTCCTGTCTAGATCTCTAGTTTCTGAATAACATAATATTCAAAGATTTGCACCACCACGTTTTCACAATTTTTCAAAAATAGCGGAGATACAAGCTCATAGCGCTTGTAGATCTGCTATTTTTCAATAGTTTAAAACAATGATTAGAACACCAAAACGCGTTCAGTTACACTAAGGGTTAAATAAGCCTGGTGGCGTATCCTGCCTTGCTCCACAGCACCGCTGCTGGTATTAATCAGTCTTAATTCCACAGAGCACCGCTGGGCACCCTGCACCCTCCCACAACCCCCCGCGTTTCACCTATACAGCCCCCCCCTCTGGCCCCTGGCCACACACACACGCACGCACACACACACACATATGCGTGTGCAGGCCCGCTCATGGATTCACACTGGCACCGATGCGCATTCACACATCAGTATAGTGCAGCTTTTCTGATACACACACACACACACACTCTCTCACTCACACACACGCACAGGCGAAAATGGTATATGTGCGGGTTCATCGCTTGAAGTCGCACCCATACCATTTTCGGTTACATGACTTTTATTAGGCAAGTGTAAGCATTAATGCAGCATGCGTAAAGCTAAAGGTCTGACTCAGAGAGTTTTCTGTTTTCAACGATGAAACGCTGTTGGTTCAGTGGTGAGACAAGTGTAGTTAGTTAGTAGCAGTAGTAGTAGTGTTTCAAATCATTTTAAATATAAGCACTTTAATTTGAAATACCTTTGAAATTTGGGTTGTTTTGCATGCCATGTTTGGTGGGGCAGACTGGGCATTTCGGGGGGGAATTGCCCCCCCCCCCCCCCCCCCCATGCCCATGCCTAGATCCGCCCCTGGCGCGCACACACACACACACAACACACACACACACACACACCACACACACACACACACACACACACACACACACACACACACACACACACACACACACACACACACACACACACACACACACACACACCACACACACACACACACACAGTGTGCCACCAAACCGCCAGCATCCATGCCACTCATAGCCCTCCCAGGCCCGTGTGGACTTTTGGAAACACATTATTATCTCGCCAGTCCACCCCGGGACCGTCCCAGCATGCATAATATTAGCATAACTTAACCCGAACGCCTCCTGGTCAGCCCTGGTCACTCACTCAAAGAGAGGGAGAAAGAAAACCAGGCCAGCTCTGCTGACGCTTCGGGAGTATATATGAAACCTGGCGCCCCGGCACTTCTTCAACACAGACCCACCGACGGACAGACACTGTACTGTACAACACCGCCGTGCATTATTCATTCCGCATTTGGGCACGGACTACTGTTTGATGTTTTAACCCATTGTGTCCTAGATTTCTAGTTTCTTAACATAACATTCCACCACGTCACGATTATTACAAGCTCATAGCCGCCATCGTGGCGCGCTATGACTGTAGATCTGCTATTTTCAATAGTTTAATGCAGGCGTCAGTTAAGGGTTAAAGGGGAACTCCACCCATTTTCAACATTTTAATATGTCATTAATATACCTTAGAGATGTTGTGTGGACATGATGAAAAAGTTCCCCCAATTCTGTGTTTTTCCTGAAAAATGGAGGTCTGAAACAATCATTAACATGGTGAAATGCATCTGATGACATCATCGAGATGGATTTCACCATGTTTCAGACCCCTTTTTTTCTGAGAGCCATTTGGTTCACATTTGTATCCTTTCAGGAAAATTTGGAAAATGGGTGGAATTCCCCTTTAAGCACCTCTCTCTCTCGGACAAAAATGGACCTGTACAGGTCAAGAGTCAACGCCCTATAAGGGTCCATTTGGTTATTTCGACTCTCCGGGTCCACTGGTTGAAAACCACAGACATCCTCATCTTATACTGTATACATTTCTTGTTAAAGGGGAACTCCACCCATTTTCAACATTCTAAACAGTCATTAGTATACCCTATAGAGGTGCTGGATGGACATGATAAAAAAGTTCCCCCATTCTGTGTTCCAAAGAAATGGAGGTCTGAAGAAAATCATTAACATGGTGTATTTTCACCATGTTAATGGATTTCTTTAGATGCTTCTTTTTTCTGAGAGAGAATTCCATCCATTTTCAACATTTTTTCTGAGAGCGTACAAGCAACCAAATGAGCCCGTTAGGGTTCATTTGGTTCCATTTGTACGCTCTCAGAAAAAATGTTGAAAATGGATGGAATTCCCCTTTAACTAATAATACACTACTACACATTTTTTTGTGGACACTATAACACTGATTGCTCCTGATGTGCTGGTTGTGCCTTGCATGGTTTCCACCGCCATAAGTGTATGAATGTGTGTGTGTGTGAATGGGTGAATGTGATGCACAATCTATGTAAAGCGCCTTGGAAAAAGGTGCTATATAAATGCACCATTCACCATTTTGGGTCACCACTGACAAAAGAGCCCATGAGGTATGAATGAATGTATGGTCTAGCCTCCCATTCTAAAATGCTTTGTGTAAAACAAAAACAAAAAAAATGCAGGGAAAACAAGATGCAGACGATGCAGGTACAGTATGTGCTGTAAACGAGTTGTTTGATGCACGATGAATGTTGCATACGGCGCAACATTTCCAAAAGAAGCTTTGATCACCTTGCTGACTGTGCTGTTGTTTATTGTTGCCGTACGTGGCATCCGATGTGCACCTCAAACAGTTCTTGTGTTACGCGAATCTCGCCATGTGCATAGCGCGTACATCTGCGTTCCTTTTTCATGTTTGGTCCGTGATATCTCCCTCTCCTCAGACGCACGCGTCACCTCGAGAGCTTTTCTTTCTTCTGTTTTCCTTCCATCTTTACAGCGCTTTGTTGTTTGTTGTCTCAGAAAAGCGAATTGAGGTAAGCGCTGAACGATTAAAAAAAAATATATCCTATAGTCGCATTTGAAATACTAAACGCAACACGGGACGGCGACGTTTCGGAGGTGCCGGCCCGCATTACACTGACAAAAGACTCATCTGAAGACTTCATTACCACCATGCAAATCAATTCTACGCCACGCCGCGCCCCACCACACCTGACTGTGTGTGTGTGTGTGTGTGTGTGTGTGTACGCACGCACGTGCGTGCGCACGTGAGACGGGTAACTCAAATGTTACTGGAGTGCTTGTTAAATGGTCGAGCGGCTGTAATTAATCACCAGATATGCGCTGAAGGGGATATACGCGAACGCGATCTGCCTATGACACAGTTTGTGTGCGCGTGCGTGGGAGTGGCGGCGGCGGTTGGAGATACAAATGTCATGGCGCTCATCCGTTTCCTCTCCTCGCCTCCTATCCAACAGGAAGTGAGCAACACGGCGTAAATGTGAAAGACCTGAAATGACCATGCTCAACAGTAATAAAAACCTCTCTCTCTCTCTCTCTCTGTCTGTCTGTCTCTCTCTCTCCCTCTCTCTCTCTGTCTCTCTCTCTCTCTCTCTCACCCGTCCCCCAGAGGCATCGGTGTTCAAAGTGCCGTTCAGGACTTAATTGTCCCTAATCACAGCTGAAGGTCATTGCTACTCAGCAATACATCTCCCATTCTCTGCCCTGCTACACTCATCTGTCTCCTCTCCTCTCCTCTCCTCTCCTCTCCTCTCCTCTCCTCTCCTCTCCTCTCCTCTCCCACCCTCTCCTCTCCTCTCCTCTCCTCTCCCATCCTCTCCTCTCCTCTCCTCTCCTCTCCCATCCTCTCCTCTCCTCTCCTCTCCTCTCCTCTCCTCTCCTCTCCTCTCCTCTCCTGTCCCACCCTCTCCTCTCCTCTCCTCTCCCACCCTCTCCTCTCCCCTCCTCTCCTCTCCCCTCCTCTCCTCTCCCATCCTCTCCTCTCCCATCCTCTCCTCTCCTCTCCTCTCCTCTCCTCTCCTCTCCTCAGCGTAGAGACTGTCACTGCCAACAGGGAATCCGGTCATTGGCCAGTAGAAGAGTTGCCCCAGCAACCACCAGATAGAGAGAGAGAGAGAGAGATGGAGAAGGGAGCTCTTAAAGAGAGTGAAATACGGGGACGGAATCCTGCAGTTGTCCGAGTCGCTTTTTTTCGAGCCACAGAAGTACGAATCATGGGAGAGCATCCATTGTTTTTGTTTTTGTTTTCCCAGCCTGAGCACAAGGCCTTACAGACATGCGGGCCGATCTGTAGGAACTCGCGACATGATCTTGCAGCTCGCCACGTTTTCCGTCCCCATCACCCCCTCCCACGACCACAACGCAATTGCGTACGATGCCGGGAGAGAGGAGGAAGAAGACAATAAGATCCATTAAATCGCAAGCGATCATCCGTCCGAGTGTGAGCGTGTGTGTGTGTGTGTGTGTGTGCGTGTGTGTGTGTGTGTGTGTGCTGTGTGTGTGTGTGTGTGTGTGTGTGTGTGTGCGCTGTGTGTGTGTGCGCTGTGGGGTGGTGGCGTGCGCTCATGGAATGGTGAAGGTCGGCGAGACATTGAGGCAATCACCCTAATGAAAACAAACGAGGGATGTGGACAGCGATGGAGAGAGAGAGAGAGAGAGAGACAGAGAGAGAAAGAGAGAGAGAAGACTAGACATATATAACTGTAGTGTAGACACAGCAGAGAGGATCAGAAACGGAGACAGGGCCGGATCTAGAGGGGGGCTGCCCCACCCAATAAAAAGGTAATATCAGTGGTTTTCATCAGTGGTCCGGGTACCACCAATGGGTGAGAGAGTTCCAGGTGGCCCCCAGGCTAAATTGGTTAACCAGTGGTAACTCTTTGAGAGCATAAAAATGAAACCAAAAGGACCCTTGCGGGTCCATTTGGTTTCATTTTCACACTCTCAAGAGTTAAATAGTTATCATGTGAATCAGCCCAAGTCTACAGAACTAGAGAATGTAGAAGATTAATGGTCATTTTGATCTGTATGGTTGACTGTTTGGTTTCCCAAATCCAGCCTGGAATTGTGGACAAAATGCAAAAGAAATATTTAGTTTTGGGGTCTGTGGGGGCTAAAATGTCATCAAAGGGTGGTCCGTGGCTCAAATGCCAAATAAATAGTGGGCCCTGGTGTCAAAAAGGTTGAAAACCACTGCTTCATATGAAAAACTTTGGAGTTGCCCACGCTGCCATTCTTCCAGCCCACCCTAGTAGGGCTAGCTAGATCCGGCCCTGAACAGAGAAGGGGTTACCAGGATTGGTCTGGATGAAGGAGAAGAGAGAGTGACGGCGAGAAAGAGAACGAGACAGAGAGACATTGAGTGACAAAGAGGAAGAGAGAGAAAGAGAGAGAAAAGAGAGAGAGAGAGAGAGAGAGAGAGAGAGAGAGAGAGAGAGATCGGCTTTTCCTCAGTCTAACCAAACACAAAGAGCGATAAAAGGTGAGAATGAACAGAACAGATGCGTGACAACAGCCCCTTACATTACGGCCTGCAGAATTCACAGACTTCACAAACGCACTGCCAGGCACATGCACTTATAGCCTTACACAAAAAATGCACACACACACACACACACACACACACACACACACACACACACACACACACACACACACACACACACACACACACACACACACACACACACACACACACACACACACACACGTACACACGTACACACGCACACACACACACACACACACGCACACGTACACACACACACATACACACATACACGCATGCAGAAGGTTATTCCTGCAGAGGGAAGAAGACACAGGACTGTTTATTTAGGCCTCGCAGGCAGAACCGGAATGACATTCAGTCTCAGGAAGATGATTAATGTCGTGCGGGGCGCGTGCACGCACACACACTGAGAAAAATGAATGAGATGAAAAGAAAAATAAGCTAAACAGCAAAAAAAGGGGGAAATCTCTTTTTGCATGTGGAATATACCGGTTGATTTACCTCTGATTTACAAATGATTTGGATTGCGTGCCGCAGTATTGATTTCGTTGACGAATGCTACGTTTGTCGACTACTGTTTTTTGGCACAAGTAAACTGGCACTTTTGTCAACAAACTAAGTCACGTAAACACAGCGGATCTACAACATCACAACGTGTAGCAAATCAGCCATCATGGTGGCTGAACACATTTTAGCTGCAGTAAATCAACCTATTGTGTGCATACGTATTTCTCTAACGAACAAGCAAAAAGCAAAGGTGCGACAAAGACGGGAGAAACTTAGTCTGTGAGTATAGACGGACGCAAACGAGATCCCCGTTAGCAGACTGAGCGCAGCGGAAGTGATGTTTTCAATTAACATCGGAGCTAATTAATTAACGAGCGATTTATGTAAATCAGAGAGGCAGAGGCAGAGAGAGAGAGAGAGAGAGAGAGAGAGAGAGAGAGAGAGAGAGGGCCGGATCTAGAGGGGGGCAGGGGTGTGCAGGGCCCACCCAAACGTGCATCCTGACCACCCAATGAAAGGTAAATCAGTTGTTTTCAAGCAGTGGGCTGGGGACCACCAGTGGTTCTCGAGAGAGTTCCAGGTGGTCCCCAGCTAAATGGTGGAAAGTTGGTTAACCAGATGTAACTCTTTGAGAGCTTGAAAATGAAACCAAAGGGACCCTTGTGGGACCATTTGTTTTCATTTTTACACCCTCAAGAGTTAAAATATCCATCATGTGAATCAGCCCAAGTCTACACAACTAGAGAATGCAGAAGATTAATGGTCATTTTGATCTGTATGTTTGTCTGTTTTGCAGGATTTTCCCAAATCCAGTCTAGAATTGTTGGCAAAAGCAAAATGAATCTTTAGTTTTGGGGTCTGTGGGGATAAAATGTCATCAAATGGTGGTCCGTGGCTCAAATGCCGAATAAATAGTGGGCCCACCCTGCCATTCTTCCAACCCACCCTAGAAGGGCTGGCTAAATCCGGCCCTGGAGAGAGAGAGAGGTATCGCCAGAGAGAGAGAGAGAGAGAGATTAGAGAGACTATATAACAGAGGCGAGAAAGCAGGCTTGTGAGTATCAGCAGTCGTTTTATAAGCCTCGTTCCGTGCGATTGCACGCCGCGCACACCATCCAATCGCGCGTGCAGAGCCCATAGTGCCCCCTCAGCCCCACCTCAACAAGAGGCGGGGGCGTGGGGGGATCATTGAGACATTACGACTGATCAATAAACAGGAGGCCCTCCGCTGCGGCTGTTGGAGAAGAGAAGCCCTCCCACAGGAGAAGACACCGCCTCGGGCACGGTATAGAGAACAGCGTGAGGCCTCAGCAGAGAGGCCTTCGCCGCAAGAAATGTCCGCTTTAATAAGTCAACAGTTTTTCGGGGCCTTTTAACAATTGCATTCGCAAGCCAGCGGGATCCGAATCGGGGGAAGACGCTTCTGCCGCAGTATATGAGCAAATCCCTTAGTATTTTTTTTTTTTCCTATTTTTTGCCGAGACCGCCCAGCTGCAAGGAAAAGCGCTCGTTGAAACAGCAGGAACACACTGACGGAATTAGAGCGTGTGAACGTTCGGAAACACAGAGGTACCGCTACAGTAGAGAGACAGCAGGAATGCCAGGAGATAATGTTGTCAAATGGGTGCCGTTTTGTCGACGTCGCGGTGGCGGCGGCGACGCCTGGGAGGAGTGAATGATCAAATTGCTCGTGACGGGATGTGGGGGACGATAGGATTTAGGCCATTCCGTGTCCTAAATCCTGTTTAATACTAATGCAAAAAAAGGGTTGCCTGGTGGGCCTACCTGTTAACGGTGCATGCATGGACACATAAATAAGGCAATAGTCCTTCCAACAGCTGGCCTGGGTTCCAGTCTGACCACAGGCTCTTTGCTGCATGTCATTACCTCTCTCTCTCACCCTCCCTTCCTCCCTCCAGCTGGAGATAGATAGTCTCACTGTCACTGATAAAAATGATTTAGATGAAGCAGGAATGGGCTTTATTTGGGTTTTACTTGTTTCCGCCACTTGTTTTAAGTGACATTTCATGCAATTCTGTGATGCACAGGTCTTGTTTCACAAGAACGAGGGAATTAGGTCAACTTCTTTGGAAACGAGCAAAGAGTGGCAATCCAATATTATGTTGGTACAAACAATTGTAAAAACGGTACAAAACAATCAACACAACACAAAGCGTTGTAGGCCTATCGAAGCATGATGCGAACGACCGATATTCTGAATACAGTATAGTTAATTTATTCATATAGCATCATTAATCATCATGTATCAATTATTATGATTATTGATGTATCATGAACTCAGCATCAGACAACATATCTAGTCAGCAAGTCGATTAAATGGCATTCAAATCCAGCCAACCCAGAGATGTAGCAGACAGAGTTCACAACTCTATTCACTCCGTGGGTGCTAGTCCACTGATGGCTCTTTTATATAGACTTCTATTGAGGAATATTGACAAAGGCTTGAGCCGGAAGTGTATACAGAATGCACCATAGGCTTTACAGTGACAAAGTGGCCGGGATGTTTTTTTTTCTTCTGCTCCCAGCAAGGGTCCATTTGGTTTAATTTCAAGTTTACACTCTCAAGAGTTAAAATATTCATCATCTGAGTTAGCCCAAGTCTACACAACTAGAGAATGTAGAAGATTAATGGTCATTTGATCTGTATGTTTGACTGATTTGTTCCCCAAATCCAGACGGAATTGTGGACAAAAGCAAAATAAATCTTTACTTGGTCAAATGCTGAACAAATAGTGGGCCGGTATGAAAAAGGGTGAAATCCACTGCTGTATAACGCAACACTTATCGGCCCAATCCCGGCCAAACTGCAATAAACGCCATTATTGTTAAATGTCACCAAACTGGCAAAACCGCGGTGAACCTGCCACACAAACGTCACGCCAATAAGCGGCAAAAGTGCCGAGTCAGCGGCCCTCGGCTCAGCCATGCGTGCATACGAGACCGGGAAAAAATGCTTCCCACGATGTGTGTGTGTGTGTGTGTGTGTGTGTGTGTGTGTGTGTGTGTGTGTGTGTGTGTGTGTGTGTGTGTGTGTGTGTATGTGTGTGCATGGGGGAGGTGTTGTTGGTCCGCTATCAAGTGCTCACAGCCCGGGTATCAAACACGTTCCTGGCTTGTAAACAGGCAGCTGGCAGCCCTCCAAATCCCCCCACGGCGGCGGGTTTATACGCGCCGCGTGCCGCACCACGCGCACATACACTCTGAAAGGCGGGGGCGGATGTAGGCATGGGAATGGGGGGGGGGGGGGGGGGGGGGGCACTCGTGTTTGGTGGGGGGGTGGGGGGGCACTCGTGTTTGGTGCCCAGTCTGCCCCACCAAACACGATGGCATGCAAAACAACCCAAGATATTTCAAATTAAAGTGCTTATATTTAAAATGATTTGAAATAGTACTGCTACTAACTAACTACAGCTGTGTCACCACTAAACCAACAGCATTTCATCATTGAAAACAGAAAACTCTCCGAGTCAGACCTTTAGCTTCATGCATGATGCGTGTCTGTTGCAACTTCAACAACAACTGATGTTATTATTGATGCTTTACTTATAAAAGCCTAATAAAAGTCCTGTAACTGAAAATGGTATGGGTGCAACTTGCATGGTATGGGTGCAACTGGCATGGGGGCGACTTCATCGCCCGTGACGCTTCGCGCCACGGGCGATGAAGTCGCCCCCATGCCATTTTCTCATGCCTCCCCAATTGGGAAATGTTACATCCGCCCCTGCAGAGAGGAGAGGAGTTGGTGACACTGATCCTACAGCCTCTATCGCTCTGTGACAACCCCCGCCGTAATAGACCCTTCAAACACTCCAGAACCTCCATCTATATTTCATTTCAGACAGACGCTGCATGCATGCATGCGCGCCATCTGAGTGTGCGGCGTGCTCGCGCGTGCATGCACGAGCTTCCATATGTTTGTGTTTGTTTATGCGCGCCGTCGTTGCGTTTGCGAGTCATTTGGGGCGCTCTGATGCTCTGTGTGCGTGTGTATGTGTGTGTGTGTGTGTGTGTGTGTGCGATAAAAAACATCGTCTATAGTGGAGATATCTTTTTATTGCCTGTTGTTGACATGGATCCCTTTAGCCCTTAACAGGATAAGGCAACGTGTGGGGGGGGCTAAGCTGCTAAACATCCAACTTTGAGGCACACAAGCACGCACACACACACACACACGCATGCACACACGCACACGGAGTCTAGTACACAAACTACACACGAGAGGCATTACTCAGCAGGTCAACAAGCGGCTCCTTCTGTTTGGTTGTTTGCGTGTGCATGTCTTCGTGCATGTGTGTGTGTGTGTGTGTGTGTGTGTGTGTGTGTGTGTGTGTGTGTGTGTGTGTGTGTGTGTGTGTGTGTGTGTGTGTGTGTGTGTGTGCGCGTGCGTGCGTGCGTGCGCTGCCCGCCTGTGCGCTCTCTCACTGCTTGAGGCTAAAGGCACTCACGGTGAAATTATGTTCTCCGAGAGCCTCCGTGTTGCCCTCTTTATCCCTGACAGCTCAAGAAACAGCCACAAATAAATAAGCACAGAGCTCTCTCTCTATATCTCTCTCTCTCCTGACATGACCACCACCGTGGCAGGCTAAAGGCAGGCGGGGTGGGGTGGTGGGGTGGGAGGCAGGGGGAGACACTGTGTTATTGTTGGTGGTGGAGGTGGTGGTGGTGGGGGGGGGGGCAGTCGGATGATAAACGCTGTGCATTTGAGCCACTGAAGTGAAGCCGCCTGGCTCAAGCTGTATGGAGGAGGAGTGTGGCTTTGATTGTGTAATAACAACTGAATAGATGTCAGGGGTTTTTTAACCTTTTTGATACCAGGGCCCGCTAGTTATTCAGAATTTGAGCTACGGACCACCGTTTGAGGGCATTTTAGCCCCACAGACAGACCCCAAAACTAAAGATTTCTTTTGTGTTTGTCCACAATATGGATTTGGGAAACAAAACAGGCAAATATACAGATCAAAAATGACCATTAATGTTCTAGTTGTGTAGACCTGGGCTAATTCAGATGGTGCATATTTTAACTCTTGAGAGCGTAAACATGACACCAAATGGTGTCATTTGGCCCACCAAACATGATGGAATACGAAACAACCAAATAATCAAAAATATTTGAAATTATTACTGCTACTAACTAACTACAGTTGTGGCACCACTAAATCAACAGCATTTCATCATTCAAAACTGAGTCAGACCTTTAGCTTTATGCATGCTGTGTGTCTGTTGTAACTTCAACAACTGATGTTATTATTGAGGCTTAAATGCCTAATAGGTCCTGTACCTTGATCAGGAAGATGATCTCCTGCGCTTCTGCAGTTTGTGCAGGTTGTCTTTATCTGAATATGGGTATTTTAGTCACTCTTTTTTTCACACATTGCATCCAGCACACTACAATGACTTTCAAAAACCCAAACAGCACCACCATTTGCACACCCTCAGAAAAAAGGTCCTACAAAAAAAATATACAAACACAACATGACGATGCCATATAGTGTTTTACCATGTCAATGATTTATTTCAGACCTCCATTTTAGGAAACGTAGGAAACATATCTTGCCAACATCTCTAAATGTACAGAAAATGCAGCCTTGTGAGGTCAGTCTTTCTGACATGAACATAAATATCAAAAACATTGATTCTCAACCTGGCGATTCGATATTGATATCATGGCATTAAGAACTGCGATATATTGGTATATCGATTTTTTTGCCCACCCCTATGTGACAACAGCATATGATGCCCCCTTAACCACACACGCACGCACACACACACACACACGAGACCGCCTTCCGTTCCGCAAAATCAAATTGCAAACATGGAAGGAGGCCTAACCTTGGCAGCCCATATCTGGCTGGGGGAGATTTCCATAAGATTAATTAGGCCGGCCATGGCAAAGACAGGCAGGGGGCGGGCAGGGAGAAAATAAAATCATAAAAATAGGAGGGGGGTCGGAGGAGGGGAGGGGAGGGGTGGCGTGGCGGCGACGGGAGTCATGTGGGCAGATAGGTAGAGGGGGATGAGACGTGTGTGTGTGTGAGTGTGAGTGTGTGTGTGTGTGTGTGTGTGTGTGTGTGTGTGTGTGTGTGTGTGTGTGTGTGTGTGTGTGTGTGTGTGTGTGAGTTCAATTTGTTGCAGTGCGTAATGTGCAGCAGAGACAGTGGGCGAGTCATTTGGACAATGGGGTAATTAGTGCAATCCTGTGGACTCTCAAAGGCACGGGTAGAGGACAGTGGAGGGGTGGGATACCGCGCGCGCGCGTGTGTGTGTGTGTGTGTGTGTGTGTGTGTGTGTGTGTGTGTGTGTGTGTGTGTCAGGTCCGGGCCCCTGCGACGTTGGAAGGCCGGTTGCGGCGCGGGGCCCACATTTAATTAGCGCAACTTTGATACCCACAGGAGTGCCAGGGAGGCCCCGGGGCAAACCTAAACAGTGACTGACAACCCCTCGCGCCCCCCCTCTGGACGCTCCCCTCACTCCAATTATAGACACGCCAAGCTGAGAGGACCGTGCACGCCAACGCACGCACGCACACACATGTACTCGACTCACACAAACAACACAAATTCAGGTACGCCGGCAATACACACACACAGAGAGTGGAAATCTACATGGGCACTCCTGCCCCGTGTCACAGACAGATGTAGGGGCGTGCACGTGCCCACACACACACACACACACACACACACACACACACACACACACACACACACACACACACACACACACACACACACACACACACACACACACACACACACACACACACACACACACAAAATGCCCAAACAAGGCAGCCAGCCCAGGCAGCCCGGTGCAAGCCAGCTAAGCCCCGACGCATTTGCGCGTTCCAAATTGGCATTTGGATTAAATGGAGCTTGAGATGGCCTGCGGGCGCCAGGAGGAGACAGTGGAGTATACAGAGAGGAGGCACCTGGCCTGATGCGCTATACAGCCATGCAGCGCAGCCAGTCGCTTAACTAAGTTTTGGCGGGAACAACTTTTGCTGTTCTAATTATCAGCAACATAGGGGCGGCATGAGTGGGTCAGGGGTAGAGTCAACGGATGGTATCCGCAAGGTTGCCGGTTCGATCCCGGGCTCCCGCAGAGTTAGTGTCGAAGTGTCCCTGAGCAAGACACTGAACCCCTAATTGCTCCTGATGTGTTAGTAGGTACCATCAGTGTATCAGTGTATGAGTGTGTGTGTAATGGGTGAATGTGATGTAGCACAAGCTATCGGTATGTAAAGCGCCTTGGATAAAGGCGCTATGTAAATGCACCATTTACCATGTACCAATACTTAGCATTAATAGCATTATTGACTATACTTAGCATTATCATTACGTAGCATTATTAGTCTTTCTTATTTAGCATTATCAGCATTAGCAATACTTAGCATTAGCATTACTTAGCATTAGTTAGCATAATTCTCTCATTATTTCTCAGTTCAGAATGGGATAAAACAGGGATTAATTTCTTTCTTTTTGTTTCTTTTTTTCCCCTTCTTTTGGACAGAGAGGAGAAGGAAAAGGTGTCATTAATTATGGCTGGGTAGGCAAAAAAATTGAGGGTGGCAAAAACATGAACACGGACGGTGTTCGTGTTTTCGCACATGCACCCGCTCTA
Source organism: Benthosema pterotum (assembly GCA_039105355.1). Classification (NCBI taxonomy): domain Eukaryota; kingdom Metazoa; phylum Chordata; class Actinopteri; order Myctophiformes; family Myctophidae; genus Benthosema; species Benthosema pterotum. The sequence goes on from CM076987.1 coordinate 35,030,386, forward strand.
CAGTGAATAGAAGTATGACAACACAGCCAACAACACGTACACCAAGGCCCGGCCCCACTTGATCCTGATTGGAGGAAGGCCGCTCTCATCCCGATTGGACGGAAGACTTCTCTCCCAAAGCCCCAAACTGAAAACTCACTGAGGGCAGGGAGGAAGAGGGAGGAGCTCCCACACTTTATAGCAGGGATGAGTAGTCAAAAATGAATTGAATTAAGTGAAATCACTTACTATACCCTTAAAAAAAGAATCACACCTGCATGAAGTGAGGGGCGCCCTTTCATCATACATCGCCACACTTGTGCTTTTCACCAAATTGGCGTCTCTTCTCAGCCGTAGCATTGGAGTCAACTAGGAGTGTCGCTACTCTCTCCTATTCCAGATACGACTCATTGTTTTTAAAAGAAATGTCACGCGCACTGCATGGTTGGACACTGGGGTTTATTTAAGGAATTGAAACGCTACATAATAATTAATACTTGTTAAGAAAATGATTGATAGTTGCAGCCCGGGCGTAATCAACACCTCAGAGTTGGATTTATTTTATGTCTTTGTTTTTTTTTTTGTTTTTTTTGCTGAATTAGACCCATGTATATACAGTATCTGCCCAGGCCCAGTGTAATCATTACCAGGAAAAGGGTTTGGATATCGTGTTGGCATATTGGCCCGGCCTGCCAAGCGCGCTTCCAGGAAATGACTCTCCGCTACAGGCCTGGATGTAACATCTTTCCTGAGGGCATGAGGGCGGCCACGCCATACCATTTTCAGTTAAATTCTTTAGTTTTGTGACCCACACGATTTATATATTGTACTGAACTTATACTAGACAAGGAAAGCATCGATAATAACATCAGTTGATGTTGAAGTTTCAACAGGCACAAAGCATGAATAATGCTAAAGATATGACTCGCAGTACGTTTTGACGGCGGGCGATGGACAAGCAACGTAGCCGATTTGGCCGAAAAGCTCACCATTTTTTTTATCTTTCCGGCCGATGTCGCCCGTTCTGCGGCTCCCATAGACAAATAATGGATGTCGTCCGACGTTGCTCGTCCACCGCCCGCCGTTAAAGCGCACTGTGAGAGAGTTCTGTTCTGTTCTGTTTTCAATGATGAAATGCTGTTGGCTTAGTGGTGCCACAATTGTGGTTAGTTAGTAACAGTAGTAGTGTTTCAAAGCATTTTAAAAGTACTATAAGCGGTTTTGGGTTGTTTTGCATGCCATCATGTTTGGTCCCCCCCCCCCATGCCCATGCCTAGATCCGGCCCTGCTCCGTTCTCCGCAGCGCAGCGGCGTGATGTTTTCTCCTGTCACAGCGGTCCTGTTTGTCTGATGAGGGGAGCCTGCTGCTGTGTGCAATTGCCGGGGTATGTTTTCAACTGAGACGCCGCAGCCAAACAGATGTTCGCAGTTAACAGCTGACAATTACACATTGTGTGCTGTACGTGTACGCGCAGCAAGCCCAGCCTATAGGCTATTACCGTACTTGTGGGGACCGAATGTGGAACGGCTGTGTTTTTCAATGCCGTCCTGGATTGTTTTGGTTATTTAGTGGGTGGGTGAGCAGTTTTGGAAAGTACTTTTACTTACGCTCTGTAGTTAAAAGTAATAGAGACAACTTCATTTTTTTTTTACCAAAAACAAAAACTATATAACTACAGCTATATAGCTATATTTCTTTGCATTTTCCCCCTCTACGTTGCTTCTAATTTATTTGATGCTGTAACAGTTTCTCTGCAGACAGAAAAGTGCCTGAAAGAAGAAAAAAAAACATTAACATGGTGAAACATAACTTGATCACGTCATCAAGTGTTTCACCATGTAATTTTTTTTTTCAGACCGCTTCTCGGAAATACAGCTTCTAGGAAACACAGAATTTATCATGTCCACACATCTATAGGGTATATTAATGGCAAAGAAAAATGTTGAAAATGGGTAGAATTCCCCCAAAGTCGGTGCTTTTACTTGGAAAAGTATTCAGGAAAAGTACTGAATTGCACTATTGCGTGTGTGTGTGTGCGTGTGCGGGCGTGCCCATGCGTGTGCGCGTGTGGAGGAGGGCTGAGGCTTCCCAATAGCAGGAGTTTATTTAAACAATCATTACATGACACGGCCTCTCGCTGGCACCTCAGCAGATTCATCTCAAACCTAAAGTGTTATGCTGATTCCCTCCTTCCCTCCCTCTCTCCCTAAGCTCTGGCAGTCTTCCCCACCCCGAATATTATATAGCCGGGGTCCAGGGAGCAATAATCTGGGCTTTCTTGTAGACTAAACATAAAATTAACCCATATAACCCGACATTGTAAATTTCACAAAAAAACATTTGCTCTGAAATATCAAAACTAGGGTTAGGGTTAGGATGATTAAACATTTGAATCAAATTAATCACAGATTCAAAATTAATTTAATCACGATTAATCACCATTCAAAATATGTTTTCCTTTACAGGATTCGAACATGAAAAAAAAAACTTAAATATTTATCAAAATAGGTGATCTACAAGCCCCCAGTGCTTGTAGATCCCTCGAACTATACTCTATGGCTTTCATTACAGGGAGACACACAGCTGTATGTCTCCGTAAAACCGTGCTGTACCCATTTTTATCAATGACAAAATGCTCAGTGAGTTCAGTCAGTGAACACATGTGTTAAAAATTTTAATCAGATTAACTAATGAACTCATTATTTTCAACAGCCTTAATTGAAACATTTGTGCTCTGCGCTTTGTGTTCTCACAATCCTCCGCAAAAAAATAGCAGGCGTTCACGGCTCATAGCGCGCCACAGAGTGGCGCGCTAACGCCTGCTATTTTTCAATGAAAGTCGAAACAACCACAAGTACGGGCACAGAATGGTTTAAAAAAAAGCAATCTGGCCCTTGCCACGTGTGTTTTATAAGACGATCTGCCGAAGAACTTCAGCATCAGCGACTTTTTTTTTCCTCATGCAGATATGAAAAAAAGAGGCTTGGCCAAGTGAAAAGACGGATAAAGCAAAGAATGAATACTTTTTTTCCCCGCCCGATCCTTTTCTTCACCTATCTTTTTTTTTTTTTTTTTTTTTTTTTTGCATATATGTTGGAGTGGGTTTGATTAACGACTGGCGCACCCCCCCCCCCCCCCCAAAAAAAAAAAAAAGCTAATTGTTTCATATAGGTGTGTGCATGGGTGTGTGTATGCATGTGTGTGTGGCTTGGGTGGGGAGTGGGAGTGGGTGGGGAGGGGGATTTGGCACCCCCCCCAGGGGAGATTTGGCTTTGGAGGGAATAGAGGAAGAAGAAAGGGAAAAGAAAAAAGAAAAACGAGAAGGGGCCCCCACATACCTGTGATATCTCCCGCCTCTTCCTCCTCCTCCTCCTCATCCACGCGCCGCCCGTCCCCCCGCCGCACCGTCCCGTCCCGTACCATGCCACCGCCCCGTGCATGCAGGGAGGGATGGATGGATGGATGGATGAGCCCTCTGGTGCGGGTGGTCTTCTTCTTCTCCATCTCCATCAATCCCTGCCGCTCGTCACTAAGCAGCTTACAGCTCAGGAGTACTGTGGGAATGGGGAGGAGGAAGGAGGAGATACAATACAGTCGCAATTTGATTTTTAATGCATTTCTGGCGAGAACGCCTTTTGGTGTTCGAAGCATTATTATCATTACTTAGCATTACATAGCATCATTAGCATTACTTAGCATTATTAAAGGGGGATTACACCCATTTTCAAAATCTTCCTGAGAGGGTACAAATGGAACCAATTTGTATCCTCTCAGGAAAATTTTGAAATTTTGAAAGGGGTCTGAAAGAAAAATCATTAGCATGGTGAAATACATCTTGATGATGTCATCAGATGTATTTCACCATGTTAATGATTTTTTCAGACCTCCATTTTGAGGAAATACAGAATTGGGGGAAATTTTTATCATGTCCACACAACATCTCTAAGGTATATTAATGCCATATAAAAATGTTGAAAATGGGTGGAGTTCCCCTTTAACTAAAGATTAGCATTACTTAGCATTATTAGCACTACTTAGCATTAGCATTATTAGCATTACTTAGCATTATTAACTTAGCATTATTAGCGTTATCAGCAATATGCCTACTTAGCATTAGCATTACTTAGCATTATTAGCATTAATTGGCTAGCATTATTAGTATTAATTAGCATTTGTACTGTGGCGTCTCGGCCTGGGGCCGCGCGCCACAGGGGAATCCCCCTGGGGAGACAGAGAGACAGAGGGGCGGAGCCAGGAGGGAATCCCACGGCGTCATCATTGAAGGCCGGTATATCCCCAATCGCCTACTACGTCAGCGGAGATGGGCGGACCGCCACGTAGCCGCGCCTCATAAAACCGGCACTTCTCTCCCGGCTCTCACTCTCTCTGTGGCTCTCCCCAGGGTGGATGGCGTGCAGTTCCGGGTAAGAGCAGCGTAACATACCGTACTCCTCCTTATGTCTCCATATAGTGGCATTTTAGTAACTGTGTGTCTCTCACCCCCAGGCTCTAAATGATGTGGAACGCTGGGCTCCCGAGGCTTGAGACATTAATCACGAGAAACTGAGAAACCCCAACAAATGTGATTCAATAGCGAGGACCACCTCGCTCTGGGAAGGAGTGGCTGCTAAACTCTTTGTTATGAACAGACCCCTTTATCACACAGAAGAAACCTAAGTTGGAAACATTATATTCAGCCCCCCCAGAGACTATACCTACCTGTGGATGAGTCATTCTGAGGCTCATTGAGATTTATGTTTGACTTTGGAGAAATAAATCATTTGTTATAAAGCATATCACTTGACTCTGTGTTGTTGGTTTGGCATTGGTCGTCACAAATGGTGGAGAATGCGGGCACTAGACTGATCCTCACCAAAAACACATAGGATAGAAATAATAATTAATTATGGAGCACACCTCAGCTCTAAACGCGCTCCTTAAGAGCCAGTCTGAGCTCCAGCACAGCCAAGCCGAACTACAAAGAGCAGTACAAGAATTAGTTAAAAGAATGGCTATAGATGCAACTACTACCCGAGCCCCTAATGACGTACTGACCAAACTAACCACAGAGGATGACATAGAGTCATATTTAGAGTTGTTTGAACGTACCGCAACCCGCGAGAGGTGGCCCGCGGCCGACTGGGGGTCGATATTGACTCCGTTCCTGTCCGGGGAGGCACAGAAAGCGTGCCGTGATCTCCCCGCAGAAGCCGCCCGGGATTTCGGCAGGTTAAAGGCGGCCATTCTCTCTCGACAAGGATACAGCCTCCCAGCTAGAGCCCAGCGTTTCCACGCCTGGACATTCCAGGGGGATCTCCCGCCCAGACCCCAGATCGCGGATCTAGTACGACTCACAACCAGCTGGTTAACCAGCCCGGGGGAGATGCCGTGTGTTGACCGAGTCGTATTAGATAAATGTATTAGATTCCTGCCGTCCGACGCCAAGACTTATGCGGCTCAAGTAAGCCCTGCTAGTATAGAAGATTTAATCGCCCTGCTCGAAAATTGGCAAGTGAGCAAAGAAATGCTGCGGACCACCCAGACACCCAGCGGCACTAGCGGAGATCGTGCCGGCCGGGACAAGCGTCGTCCACCACAGAGCCCCCGCTCCCCTCCCCGCAAACGAGACGCGGCCCCCGAGCGGCCCACCCGTCCTCCCGGGGACCGCCGTTGTTATATTTGTGGCAAGCCCGATCATCTGTCCTGGGCCTGCCCAGGGCGGGATGTCCATATGCAGACCGCGTCCTCCGACAAAACCTGCCTGCAGGCCCAGCAAGGCGAGCGAAGGCGACTCTCTCTCCCCGTTAAGGTAGATGGGACGGATACACATGCACTATTAGACTCAGGCAGCGTTGTCACCCTCCTCCGGCCCCAGTTTGCCGGTAGTGTAAGTGTAGAAACTATACCAGTGACATGCGTCCACGGGGACACGCGCCGCTATCCAACCACCTCCGTGCGGGTTCAAACACCCCGGGGGGTCGCCACCGTCACGGCTGGAGTGGTCCCCAACCTGCCCGTCCCCCTGCTCATTGGGACAGATTGCCGGCTATTCGACAAATACTGGAACCCCCCATCCTGTCCCCCTCCGCCAGGCAAAAGACGACGCCGCCCCGGCGGGCGGCCCCGGCGACGCAACCCAGCGTGCCCGGCCTTTCAATACAGCTCAGGCGAGCCGGTGACTGACAGCTCAGCCGCGGATAGCCAGGCGGAGATGCGGAGCGATCAACACGCGCAGGAAGGAGACGTGGGGATGGAAGTTGGAGCCGACGAGTCGGCCGCCGGAGGCGAGGACGCAGGCGCGGAGTTTTCCTTCCCCGAAGCGGACCGCGAACCTCGCAGAGGAGAGTTCGCCACCCACCAATGGACGGATCCGAACCTCGAAATGGCTAGACAGCGGGTCGCCGAAATCGACGGGAGAGCATGTGAGGGGGTGAGTTCCACAACTTCTCCTTATTTTGCTGTGAAAAACGGATTGTTATATAGAATGGTGAAAATGCAGGGGAGGGAGGACATTGAACAGCTATTGGTTCCCAGAGAGTATATTACACGGGTGCTATGTTTGGCGCACACGCACCAGTTAGGTGCTCATTTGGGAATAAAAAAAACATATGATCGTATTCTGGCTCGCTTCTATTGGCCAGGCGTGAAGCGAGCGGTGGAAGATTTTTGCAGAGCATGTCAAGAATGTCAGAAAACCGCCCCCCGGCCCCACCAACATAATCCGTTAGTGCCAATGCCCATCATTGAGGTGCCATTTACGCGTTTGGCGATGGACATTGTGGGGCCGCTCCCCAAATCGTCCCGAGGACATCGATACATCTTGGTGATATTAGACTACGCTACACGCTATCCCGAGGCCATTCCACTCCGGGTAGCCTCCGCGAGAGCCGTGGCGCATGAGCTTATGATGGTGTTCTCGAGGGCGGGGATTGCAGAGGAGATTTTATCGGATCAGGGGAGCTGCTTCATGGCCAAGGTGTTAAAATGCTTATATAAATGGCTTAAAATAAAATCCATTCGCACATCAATCTATCATCCCCAGACGGATGGATTATCGGAGCGTTTTATTAAAAGCCTAAAATGTATGTTGAGGAAAGTAGCCGACGCGGACCCCAAGGAATGGGACCGGCTAATACCGTACATTTTGTTTTCAATCCGAGAAGTGCCCCACGCATCCACGGGCTTCTCGCCCTTTGAGTTACTATATGGCCGTCAGCCTAGGGGTCTCCTCGATCTGGCCAAGGAGGCGTGGGCCAGCCAGCCTTCGCCCCACCGCAGCGTGGTTGATCACGTACAGCAGCTGCAGAACCGGGCCGCCACCATCTGGCCCATTGTACGCGCGCACATGGAGGAGGCGCAGAGACAGCAGGCGCGCCTCTACAACCGCGGCGCCGCGCTCCGCGAGTTCCAGCCCGGGGAAAAGGTACTGGTCCTCGTCCCCACTTCTGAGTGCAAATTCTTAGCTAGATGGCAAGGCCCGGTGGAAATACTCGAAAGGAGGGGTCCGGTGAACTATTTGGTATGCCAGCCGGAAAAAAGGAAAACGAAACAAATTTATCATGTCAACCTGTTGAAAAAGTGGCATCCACCCGTCCCACTCCCTGCTGCCGCTCTACTAACAAACATCTCTCCCCAGGAGCTCCCCCCGGTTCACATCGGAGAGAGCCTGGCCCCCCACCAGCTACAGGAGGTGAAAGAACTGCTAATGCGCTCTGCGGACCGCTTCTCAGACCTGCCCGGCCGGACGCACCTACTCGAGCATGACATAGACACGCCCCCGGGGAAGGTGGTCCGCCAGCGGCCGTATAGGATCCCGGAAGCCCGTCGCCAAGCCATTAGAGGGGAGGTAAAGAAAATGTTGGAACTGGATGTGATTGAGGAATCCCACAGTCCGTGGTGTAGTCCGATTGTCATCGTTCCGAAACCAGATGGTTCTCTCCGTTTCTGTAACGATTTCCGACAATTGAATGAAATCTCTGCCTTTGATTGTTATCCTATGGCCAGAATTGATGAGATGATCGAGCGGCTCGGGCCCGCTCGGTTTGTCAGTACTATTGATTTAACCAAAGGCTATTGGCAGGTTCCCCTCACGGAGCGGGCTAGACCAAAGACAGCTTTTGCAACCCCCGATGGGTTATTTCAATATAAAGTGCTGCCGTTTGGGCTCCACGGAGCGCCAGCCACTTTCCAACGATTAATGGACAGAGTATTGCGGCCCCATCAGGACTACAGTGCGTCGTACATTGATGACGTCATAGTATTTTCCAGGACGTGGCCGGACCACCTACGCCATCTAGAGGCCGTGCTCGATGAGCTCCGGCGAGCCGGCCTCACAGCCAACGCCATGAAGTGCCGTCTCTGCCTGACAGAGACGGACTATCTGGGATACACCATCGGGAGAGGATGCGTGAAACCCCAGGAAAAGAAAGTGGAGAAAATAAGGGAGTGGCCCAGGCCCACGACTAAGAGGCAAGTAAAGTCCTTCCTTGGATTAATGTCATATTACCAAAAATTCATAATGAATTACTCCACTATAGCAGCCCCACTGTACGAGATGACGTGCAAGAGCAAGCCCCACCACGTTAAATGGACGGCCGAGGCGGAGGTGGCTTTCACTAAACTCAAAGACGCATTGTGTTGTAAGCCCGTATTAATAGCGCCAGACTTTACTAAACGTTTCCTTCTCCACACAGACGCCTCCGGAACGGGCATCGGCGCAGTGCTGGCCCAAGTGATCGGGGAGGAGGAGCACCCGATCACTTTTATTAGTCGAAAGCTCCTCAAGCACGAACGGAACTACGCCACTATAGAGAAGGAGTGCTTGGCCATAAAGTGGGCGGTGCACCACCTCCGTTACTACCTCTGGGGCAGAGAGTTTACACTCCTCACGGACCACGCGCCGTTACAGTGGATGGCGACGAATAAAGACAAAAACAGCCGGGTGACCCGGTGGTTTATCGAGCTCCAGAACTACCGCTTCAAAGTAGAGCACAGACCGGGGAAAGCGATGCCGCACGCCGACGCAATGTCCAGAATGTATGAGGATCAGCTGGACAGTGAAGCCTCACGCGGAGACGTGAGACATAGGAGAGGGGTATGTGGCGTCTCGGCCTGGGGCCGCGCGCCACAGGGGAATCCCCCTGGGGAGACAGAGAGACAGAGGGGCGGAGCCAGGAGGGAATCCCACGGCGTCATCATTGAAGGCCGGTATATCCCCAATCGCCTACTACGTCAGCGGAGATGGGCGGACCGCCACGTAGCCGCGCCTCATAAAACCGGCACTTCTCTCCCGGCTCTCACTCTCTCTGTGGCTCTCCCCAGGGTGGATGGCGTGCAGTTCCGGGTAAGAGCAGCGTAACATACCGTACTCCTCCGTATGTCTCCATATAGTGGCATTTTAGTAACTGTGTGTCTCTCACCCCCAGGCTCTAAATGATGTGGAACGCTGGGCTCCCGAGGCTTGAGACATTAATCACGAGAAACTGAGAAACCCCAACAAATGTGATTCAATAGCGAGGACCACCTCGCTCTGGGAAGGAGTGGCTGCTAAACTCTTTGTTATGAACAGACCCCTTTATCACACAGAAGAAACCTAAGTTGGAAACATTATATTCAGCCCCCCCAGAGACTATACCTACCTGTGGATGAGTCATTCTGAGGCTCATTGAGATTTATGTTTGACTTTGGAGAAATAAATCATTTGTTATAAAGCATATCACTTGACTCTGTGTTGTTGGTTTGGCATCGGTCGTCACAGTACCCAAATGCCGAAAACGTGGCGCAAATCTTTGAATTATTTTTCGGTTCAGAATGGGTTAAGCCCCCCCGCGGGGTCAATCTCTGCTGAACCCGCCCGCCCCGCGCACACAGACACACACACACACACAGCCGCAAAACCTTTTCAGGTATTTTCTTTATCGTTCTTATACCCCCCCCCCCCCCCCCCCCCACACACACACACACACACACTTTCTCCCTCTCTCTCTCTTACTCAGACGTACAGCATAACTTTGACTGGGAACTGACTGTGGGATTGCGATTACGTATTTTCAGAGGGTCCCGTTTAATACACGTGCGCCTGGGTCAAATCGCCGCTTGCATGGTGCACGGATCGCAGGGGTCAGATCGACTTTTATCGCACGTCCAGGCTCCCAGCGCCCATCCCCATTTTCAGGGTGACGCATCGGCCGCTTGGTTTTGCGCGTACGCGTGTGGCTGCACGTGTCTTCACGACTCGTGTTGCTGAATGTGCAGGAGGTGCGATATCCATTTGCGACCGCGATGGCCGTCGCGGCAGTTTTATAACTGTCGCAACCGTTTTGATTAACCCACAGTGTCCTGAACACGTTTTGGTGTTTTATCTGTTGAAAAATAGCAGATCAACAAGCTCGAGCTTGTTGTTCTGCTATTTTTGAAAAATTGTGAAAATGTGCTGCAAATCTCTGAATACATTATTTTGGAAGCAAACATTTTATCTCAATTTTTCGCTTCTGGGGAACCCCGAGAACAACATGTTTTCAGATGGGGGTCTGCAGCAAAATATGGATAATTCTGGTGGTCCTTGGCTAGAAATATGTTAGCATCACTGACACAGGAGCACAGGTTTTTCAGAAAAACTAGAATCTAGTGTCAGAAACTATAGAATCTAGTGTCAAAAACTCGATTCTAGCGTCAGAAAGTAGATTCTAATATCAAAAAGGAGATCCTAGCATCAGAAACTATCATTTAGTGTCAATGACTAGAATCTAGTGTCGGAAACTACTGTAGAATCTAGCGTCAAAAGCTAGAATGTTGCTGCAGCTATAATCTGGTGTAAGGAACTGCTGTATAATCTGGTGTCAGAAACTCAAATCGAGGGTCAGGACACAATGGGTTAAGGCAGGGGTTGACACTAACACTTGCCCGCTTGCCCGGGGCAAGTAAAAAAAATGGTGGGGCAAGTGAAGACTGCTACCTGGTTGCCCGATCGGGCAAGTGTGCAACTTAGTGCACTATAACACAACACAAGATAAATTTGTCTTGAAGGCAGTCATTGCACTCTGCCTCTGTGTCTTTCACTGCTTTCTAGCTATCCACAGTTCCAGGCTGGATTTGGGGAAACAAAACAGGCAAATTAACACATCAAAATGACCATTAATCATCTACAGTGTAGACCTGGGCTAATTAAGATGAGAGCGTAAAAATGAAACCAAATGGACCCGCAAGGGTCCATTTGGTTTCATTTTTACGTTCTCAAGAGTTACATCTGGTTAACTAACTTAACTGGGGACCACCTGGAACCTGGGGGGCAAGTGACCATGACCTGAGGGCAAGTAGAACCTGACTTGCACTTGCCCGATGGGCAAGTGCCTCGGAGACCTTAGTGTCAACCCCTGTAAGGTTAGGTTTATGCATAGGTTTTAAGGTTATGTTAGGTTTAGTAGGGGAAAATGGCTGACTGTTCTATGCAAACTGTGCGCGTGTATGTGTACACACATGCGCACACTCACATCTGCAGCTTGTGCACGGCGTGCATCTGTCAGTTCGTATGTACTGGACGGTCGATGGCGAAATGCGTGCATGTTTGTGTGCACGGCGTAGGAGCGACACGGCGCGCGTGGACTCGTTACGCCTGAGAGTGCAGTCTACACTACAGTGTATGCACATTAGTCATACACACACACACACACACACACACACACACAGGTGCACTCGTTGCAGTACGGACACGCACACACACTCGACCATTCCGTGTGTCATCGCGTCCTCTGTGACCTCCGCAATTCCTGTATATATATATATATATATATATATATATATATATATATATATATATACATATATATATATATATATGTCGCCTGTATCCGATCGAACCATCTTGGCGCTATACCCCTGTCAACAAGATGTGGTCCCCCTGGGGCCGTGGCGAGGTAGGGCCAAAGAACCGCTCCCCCCACCCACCCACCTCCCGTTCGAATAAGTCGAGGTGCAGCGGACAACAAATTGGCTCCTGCAGGCCCTTCAAAAGCACCTCGTCTCCCTTTTCCAAATGCTAAGGTTAGGCTTTAATTGTGGCGCCGGCGGGGTTGCGGAACGGTTGAGTTATATGGACAAAACACGGCGGGGCCCCCAGCGCGCCCGCCCCGTGTCATCTCGGAAGCGTGTTGTGAATAGTTCACTATAATGCCGAGCGTATACACAGCGGACGTGAACGGCGGAGCCCGCCTGCACCTTTCGCGTGAACCCCCCCCCCCGTTCGTTCGTTCGTTCTCTGTCCCTGCCTCGAACGGGCGGCGGACGGGCGGGCGGGCGGGGGGGTTGGGGGGGGGAGTAGTCTGACATAAATTCCTGCACATATAAAATTAGTAAATGCCAACTGTAGCCATAGTTAAATATCACACGGATCCCCCGGGAAGGGAGGGAGGGAGGGGGAGGAGTAGAGGGATGGAGGGGAGGAAGGGGGAGGCCATGCAGCATACATGGCGGCTAAGTTACCTTGGCCTATTTTTTTGGGGCGGTGTGCGAAAGGAAAGGGGGAAGGGGGGGGCAGACAGAGGTGGGCGGCGGGGGGGAGGGGGCGATGAGAGAGGGGCGACAGGAGAGAGAGAGAGAGAGGGAGAGAGAGAGACAACAAAATGAAGGTGAAGGTATAACGCTGTCAGACAAGGCGGCATGCGAGTTAACAGGTCCAGACGGCGCTTTCTGCCTCTGTCTCGTGTTTATTTTTTTTCCACGCTCAGCCAAAAGTTTTTTTTTTTCATATATATATATATTTTTTTTCTTTTGGGGGGGGGGGGGGGGGGGGGGGGGGGGGGGGGGGCAAAAAAGTAGACATGGAAGGAAGCGAGGAGGGAATATCCTTTTATGAAGCCTTCACTGTAATAGACCTTTCAGTAAGCCCCGCCTTCTCCCCAGTGTCCACCCAAGGCGAGGACACTTTCCAGCCCGGGGCTCATTCATCCCAATGTAAATGGACTTTACACATTAAATACTGGTTCGTTTTTGGAGCCAGACCTTCAAAATCTCTTCCAAATACATCACCAAGGCCTGTTGTATGCAGTGGAAAAAATGTGTGTGTGTGTGTGTGTCTGTGTCAGTTATTAAAAAAGAAAAAAAAAACATATATTTTATATATATAGTATCATATACGTATAGGAAAAGCTATTGGTGGAGAGGTTTGTCTATCACATTATGTATAGCTGTGATTGGACCATAGCAGTTTGGGGAGGGACTTACTGAGCAGTCTATATAAAGAAGTTTCACTTAATTCAAAATATCACTATAGAGTGTGCTGGTGACGAAGGAGTGGGATAAAAACACCACCACCACCACCACCAACAACAAACAAAAAACTATTTGGTTATGGTTCATAGGTGAGAAAGGCCTTTGTCCAATCATGTCGGAGTGGGGGCGGGACTTGGTGCATGCGTTGTTGGAAGGTTGCATAACGCGGTTCGAACCCGGGCTCTCCCAGAGTTAGTATCGATGTGTCCCGGAGCAAGACACTTAATCACTGATTGTTCCTGATGTGCCGGTTGTGCCTTGCATGGTTTCTGCTGCCCTAGCACTTGTATTGCATACCAACCCACAGTACCTGCTACAATGACATATAGGTTGCCTAATGTATTACAATGTTTTAGCGCTTCATTGTATGTTGTAAAATGTATTGTAAATCCTGATTAAATTGTAAACTTTTCACCATTGTAAGTCGCTCTGGATCAAGAGCGTCTGTTAAATGCCTAAATTGTAATTGTAATTGGGCGGTATGTAAACGTACCATTTATAGATGATTATAGATCTTTTAGGTCTGTTAAAATAACCCAAGAAGTATATCCACACTCACTCCAGAGGGGGCCCACTATATGTATTGTATGTATCAAAAATAGCTGATCTACAAGCTCAAAACACGACACGTTTTTTTATTTCTATTTTTTTTATGACGACGTTCTGTAACGTCCCATAACGTTTCCCAACATGCAATACTTCACCCTAAGACAGTGGTTTTAAACCAGTGGTCCTTGAGAGGGTTCCAGGTGGTTCCAATCTGGTTAACCAACTTTCCATCTGGTTAACCAACTTTGGTTAACCAGATGGAAAGTTGGTTAGCCAGATTTAACTCTTGATGACATAAAAATGAAATCAAAAGGACCTGCCATTTTTATACTCTCAAGAGTTAAAATATTCCTCATCTGAATCAGCCCGAGTCTAACAACTAGAGAGTGTAGATTGTAGAAGATGAATGGTCATTTTGATCTGCGTGTTTGACTGTCTTGTTTCCCAAATGCAGCCTGGAACTGCGAAAAAAGCAAAAGAAATCTTTAGTTTTGAAGTCTGTGGGGGGAAAATGTCATCAAATGATTGCCTGTGGCTAAAATGCTGAATGCTGGGATCAAAAAGGTTGAAAACCCCTGCCCTGAAACAAGTAGAGGACGTCGGGATCGGGAGTCGAACCCGCGGACACTGCCAGGGCTGGATTACAAGCCAGGGTGCCTGGACCGCTGAGCCACAGCCCAGGCTTATAGAAAGGCTACTCTTGATGGCACGACACCGGCGGGTGACTGCGTAATAAATCCCCCTTTTTACCTCTTGGTTGGACCAGCCCCTCATCTTCTCCATTTCATCATATTGAAGCTATCAAATAAAACCGTTGGAAACCCTTCCTTTGGTTCCTCCTCCTTAAAAAAAAAAAAAATAGCAGCCTCTCATATGGCGTCATTAAGGGGTTAAGTGCGGTCCAATCTGTCCCCCTAATAAAGTTGCTTTGAAGTAAAGGCCGCGTGGGGGGCTGTGGGGTGGGTGTGGGGGCTGCTTCTCGGAGGAGGTTCACGGGGGCTGTTCACACGCGGCACGTTGAGGTAAATTAGCCGTCGGGTCCAAAGCGTTTAAGATCCCTGCTCAATATAAGCCGTCGCTTTGAACCCCACACCCGCCTGCGCATGTGGTGGTGAGTGTCTGGTCCGTGTGGGCTGGAGATGAGGTATATTATGGACATAGAGGGGCTGGGTGGTGGTGGTGGTGAGGGGGGACAAAGGAGAGCATTAAGGAGTTATTTCCGGGAGAGGAAGTATCTTTTTTTTTGCATCCCTCTTGGTTTTAATATACAAAAAGGGCAGCCTTCAGGGCAGTCACAGGTGACTGTATGGAGGCTGCCATCCCGCTCAGAGGTAAACAGAGAATGGATTCATATTGTAATAAACTATAGACACCAGAAGTAGAGTCTACTTCCTCATTTTTACACTTTCACCCACCAACATCACTGTCCAGATACTTATAAATATATTTTATTTGTGTACTATTTTTATCCCATTTAGACGCCTACAAGGCTTTTCAACCAGTGGTCCTTGAGAGGGTTCCAGGTGGTACAGGTGGAAAGTTGGTTAACCAAATGTAACGCTTTGGCTTTGAGGGTGTAAAAAAAAGCAACCAAACGGATCCATTTGGTCTCATGTTTACACTCAAGAGTTAAAATATTCATCATCTGAATCAGCTCACTTCTACACAACTGGAGAATGTATAAGATTAATGGTCATTGTGGTCTGTATGTTTGACTGTTTTGTTTCCCAAATCCAGCCTGGAATTGTGGACAAAAGCAAAATAAATCTTTTTACTTTTGGAATCTGTGGGGCGAAAATGTCATCAAAAGGTGGTCCGTGGCTCAAATTCTGAATACATAGTGGGCCCTGGTACCAAAAAGGTTGAAAACCACTGGTCTAATAGACTAAGAAAATGCTCAGTGGGGAAAGTAATTGTATCTTGAAATCGCATAGCCGCAAGTACACTTGAGCAAATGCAGCCTACTTGAGCTGTACTTCACACCACAGACTGCCGCCAGCCTGCAGCCATGTGGTGTCACGGCTGCAATGTGCGAGTGCAAACAGAAAAGAAAAGAAAAAAAAAGGCACCATGCGTCATGCCAGCCTGTTGCCTGGCCTGCACCGGCCCTGGCAGACAGCCAACGCTCATGCCCTCCTCCCCCTCATTAACACACACTGAGCCATATGCCTTTTAATTATTAGCAATAGCACTACGCACAAAGCATTAGCATTGCTTAGCAGCATTGTAGCATCGCATTAGCAGCAGCATTAGCGTTATCGCTTAGCAGCGCTACTAGAGCAACATACAGCAGGCGCATTATTAGCATACTAGCCGCTTAGCATTACTTAGCATTGCATTACTTAGCATTAGCCTTTAGACACTACACCGCAGCATCAGCGCATTACTTTTAGTTATTGTATCAGACCTAATGGTGCGTGGCAAAAATCTTTGCTTTTTTTGCAGCTCGGTTTAATTTGCATGCAGCGTGGCAGCGCATAGTGCCTCGCAGCAGTCTGTTTACGGCAGTTTTAGCCGCGGGAACGCCGCCGCAGCAGCCCTGCGCCGGGTTAACAGGCCTAATGCATCATGGTGCTCGACAGGCGGCAGGCATGCAGTGCGGGGGTTCCATGCAATGCATACAGCTCACACCGCCGGCAAGGGAGGTTCACTTGATTTATTTATTTATTTTTAACACTGCTTTGTTGTGCGTTTATATATATTTATTCATTATTTCTTCACGCCAGCCCCCTCAGATCAAGAGTTCCGGGACGGCCAGGCCACCACCGCGGGGCTCTCCTCACACCCGCATCCCTCATAGTGGGGTTTCGTCTCCATGTTAAATGTGGATGTCATTTACAACTCTTGTAAAAGTTTCACTTTCAGTCCTAATTTGTTGGTGAGGGTCTATAGAACCATTTTGGTTCGAGTGGCCCGCACACAAATTAAATATTTGGCCTGTAGGGGGCGTAACAAGGTGCCAACCCTACCAAAACATGTAAACTGTTGTAACTTTTGATCAAATTGTCCAATCTGTACATATGGGATATCTATGGATTCACAATCAGGTGTAGCATTTGCTACCTAAACCTAATTACATATAAAAATATATTTTTTCATCGATTATTGGTGTATATCGACAAAAATAGCAAGCAAAACAAGCTAAAATTAGCTAAGACCGAAGTGAGTTTCCATCTCCATGTTAAATTTAGTTGTCGTTTACAACTTTAAAAGTTTAACTTTCAATACTAAATCTAGGTGAGGTAACCATTTTGGTTAGAGTGGCCAGCACGCAGATAAAGATTACCGTATTAGGGGGGGCTTCCAAAATATGATATATGACTGTCGTAACTTATCCAATCTGAACATATGACATATTCACATTCAGAAGTAGTATTTAGTCATTTAGACCATATTACCCCAGCCCCCCCCACCCCCTGGTGTGTATCCACAAGAATAGCACGTAGTCCTGCAGTATTTTGATGATAACAGCATGAATTTTGGAACACAGTTGGAGCATGTCATTAGGAGCATTGTTGGCTATGGCACCATCACAGATTTGTCCCTTGGTAATCCTGACAGCTATTTTCTAAAATATTAATTCTAGTAAATAGTCCCACATTGTCAATGATGAGGAATTCAGTGGTACTATTTACATTTGTCCTGTGACCATGGTAGATATTTCTCATAATGGCCACCACCTGCTGATATTTTAACAGTAATTAAAATTCTCTGATCCTGATTCTGGTAACTAATCCTACGTTTTCAAGGACGAGGTCTAAAGGATGACGTGGGGTGAAGGCTTCCAGCCAGAGTTTCTCCTCACTTCTTATGGCCTCAGTGTTCTGGGGCTATGTCAACTATGTCAATGCCATTGTCTTTGCTGAAGGTTTCTTTCCAAGTCTCTAGCTCAGCCCTGCAAGGTCTAACCCAGACTTGTGCAGATGGCTGCTGGCTCATCTGGAGGCCCCAATTTGTGTGATTAGGTGGGGTTGACTGCCGCAATCAGGATTAGGGGCTTGACCCTTTCAAACTGTGGCAGTCTAGCCAAGTGTCTGCATTTGTTTTTGGAGGCTATATACAGGAGACAGTTTCTCACCAGCACCAGGTATCATGAGGTGAAGGCTCCTTCAATTGTTGTTGAGTCTTCATGGGGAGAAGCATTATGCATTCCGAACCATCTTCAAGAAGGACATGAGAGTCGAAAAGAATGGTCACCATGGTGCAATATAACTACTTTGAGTATGACTATTTTCCTGTCAACTAGCTTGTGTGAAGGTACAGCACTTCAGCAGTGGTTTTCTGGATGGGATCTGGCTAGAAGTACACAGACTGGTGTTTGATCTGGGTGGGGATCTGGCTAGACGTACACAGACTGGTGTTGGATCTGGGTGGGGATCTGGCTAGACGTACACAGACTGGTGTTGGATCTGGGTGGGGATCTGGCTAGACGTACACAGACTGGTGTTGGATCTGGGTGGGGATCTGGCTAGACGTACACAGACTGGTGTTGGATCTGGGTGGGGATCTGGTTAGAAGTACACAGACTGGTGTTTGATCTGGGTGGGGATCTGGCTAGACGTACACAGACTGGTGTTGGATCTGGGTGGGGATCTGGTTCGAAGTACACAGACTGGTGTTTGATCTGGGTGGGGATCTGGCTAGAAGTACACAGACTGGTGTTGGATCTGGGTGGGGATCTGGCTAGAAGTACACAGACTGGTGTTGGATCTGGGTGGGGATCTGGCTAGAAGTACACAGACTGGTGTTGGATCTGGGTGGGGATCTGGCTAGAAGTACACAGACTGGTGTTGGATCTGGGTGGGGATCTGGCTAGAAGTACACAGACTGGTGTTGGATCTGGATGGGGATCTGGCTAGAAGTACACAGACTGGTGTTGGATCTGGGTGGGGATCTGGCTAGAAGTACACAGACTGGTGTTGGATCTGGGTGGGGATCTGGCTAGAAGTACACAGACTGGTGTTGGATCTGGATGGGGATCTGGCTAGAAGTACACAGACTGGTGTTGGATCTGGGTGGGGATCTGGCTAGAAGTACACAGACTGGTGTTGGATCTGGGTGGGGATCTGGCTAGAAGTACACAGACTGGTGTTGGATCTGGGTGGGGATCTGGCTAGAAGTACACAGACTGGTGTTGGATCTGGGTGGGGATCTGGCTAGAAGTACACAGACTGGTGTTGGATCTGGATGGGGATCTGGCTAGAAGTACACAGACTGGTGTTGGATCTGGGTGGGGATCTGGCTAGGAGTACACAGACTGGTGTTGGATCTGGGTGGGGATCTGGCTAGGAGTACACAGACTGGTGTTGGATCTGGGTGGGGATCTGGCTAGAAGTACACTGACTGGTGTTGGATCTGGTTGGGGATCTGGGTAGAAGTACACTGACTGGTGTTGGATCTGGATGGGGATCTGGTTAGAAGTACACAGACTGGTGTTGGATCTGGTTGGGGATCTGGGTAGAAGTACACAGACTGGTGTTGGATCTGGGTGGGGATCTGGGTAGAAGTACACTGACTGGTGTTGGATCTGGATGGGGATCTGGTTAGAAGTACACAGACTGGTGTTCTGACCTCACTGGGTACTGGTCAATCGGGTAGAGCTGGTTTCATGGGCTCACTTGATTTTCACATATAAAACATAAAACGTTTTGTCATCAGAATCAAGATTGTATGTTGTATGAGCTGAATTGGTAAAATAACAGCAGATGATGGCCACCATAGCTGTCATCATAGACCCATAGCCAAAACAATTCCTTGTGGCAGGCTTTAACTTTGTGCCAAATGTCATGCTTTCATTGAAAAGTGCACAATTTTCACACATAGAGGCTGGGCTATAAGTGGGTATGCCTAACTTTAATCCCCCCAATACTGTATTGTTTCTATTTATTTACAATTTATACCATTACTCATTCATATAGACACTAACTTCATCCTTCTAGGTTCAACAGAATTTAAATTAGGTGCCATTTGAAGTAATTTGATGTACATGGGCGTCCATTTTTTCCATGTCATATTCCAAACATTAATATTTGAAATCCAGTTAATTCTGGGTTAGTATTGACTCGATATAGCAAAAGAAAACAAAGAAAAACAGCAATTGTGAGAAAATAAAGACTTTTAAGAAAAAACAAAAATCCGATTTTGGTCAATTTTGAAATTAGGCAAAAAATGCATATTTTTTTTCATCTACAGATGGGCCACTCGAACTAAAATTGTTCTATAGGTCATCATCTACAAATTAGAAGCGAAAGTCAAACTTTTACAAGAGTTGTAAATGACGGTGTGTCGTGGGACCCCACTATCAAGCTTGCTCAAGCGTCTGTGTCGGTCCTTGCCCTTCTCATGCCCCGCAGCATGGAAATCCCCTGATGTCATCAGCGTATGGGCAGGCTGCCATGTTCTGCCCGTCTGCCTTACATATGCCTTACTGTGTATAGGGTACAGTGTAGTGCCCAAGCCCTATACTTCAGCGCTACAGGGACAATTCATTATGGCTCTTACAGTACAGTATTAAAGGGATATTTCACTTTCAGAGTATTATTAGTAGAGTCATTTTATGGTCTACTCAGTCTCATGTGAACACACCAGACAGTTTATAAGTTACTCCATTCAGTATTTAGATATTTGATCCTTTTAGCTGCCACACAAAAGTGTGTTTTTTATGAATCTAGCATGGTTAAAATTGAGTTTTAAGTTATAATGGGTTTGTATAGCTTCTTGCACACTGTACTCATAATTATTTTTATTGTATTTTCTTTAAATACAGGTTCATTTTTCAAATCAGACCTACAAGCAGCAACAAAACATGCCATATGCACTGGGAGAAAAATGTATTTGACATTTCTTTCTAAAAAACAATCTTTTATCATAATAGGAAAACTACTGGTGGAGAGGCTTGTCTATCACATGTCATGCTTAGCTGTGATTGGACCATAGCAGTTTGGGGAGGGGCTTACTTATGTCCAGTTGTACTGTTTTTACATCTTGAAGTGATAGGGGTGCAGTGTTGGGAGGGCCTGGGTTCAGCCCACAGGCCCCGCCCACTCAGCTGGGTTCTGTGGGTTCTTGAGCCATGGCTCAGAGTCTGACAATCAGGCTAGTGTTGGGAGGGGCTAAGACATGATGTTGTTGATGAAGTTGATGATGTTTATAATGAGGATGATGATGAAGAAGACATACTGTAGCAGGCGTTTTTGTTGACAGCGTCGTTGCCGTGGCGACAGATTGTTTCTCTTGGGAGCCTGCCAACTCCTGCTATAGAGACACACGTGAACTTCTCAATCCCTTTTTTTCCCTGTATTTGGACTAACGTTTTATTGCATGGTATTTTTCCTTTAATACTTCCATTGAACTCACGTAATACACACACTTGGCGGCCGAACAATGCGCGCCGTTGTCTCCGGGATAAGGAAACGTGACCCCTCCGAAACGTCCCGTCCGAGACGTGTTTGCATTTAGCGTGGCCAGGTTATGGGATTAACAAAAACAAGTGGAGCATGCTTAGTATAGCTTGGAAACGGACTGTTTGGCGGTCATGCAGTATATATACAGTATACTGTATATGTAGCCGAGACGCCAAGTTTCACCTTCTGTGTTTACTGCCGGTCCTCTCGCCTAAAAAAAAATAATTAAAAAAAAAAACTTTATTTGATGATGTGATGGGATCCAATCTTTTATTTATCCCATTTTGAGCTGGAAAAATATTTCAAACATTTGTGCCACATTTTCACAATTTTCAAAAATATCAGACCTACAAGCTCATAGCGTGCCACTCCGTGGCACGCTATGATCTTGTAGGTCTGATACTTTTCAATAAGTAAAGTATTGCCAATAATGCTAATGCCAAGCAAGTACTGTTAATAATGCTAATAATGCTACTGCTAAGTATTGCTAATAATGCCAATAATGCTACGTAACGCTAATAATGCTAATTGATGCTAACTATGCTAAGTAAGTAATGCTGCTAATGCTAAGCATTGCTAATGCTAAGTAAGTAAGGTTAATAATGGTAAGCAATGCCAATGCTAAGTATTGTCAATAATGCTAACAATGCTAAGTGATGCTAATACCACTAAATAATGCTAAGTAATACTAATTATGCTAATAAAGCATTTGAACACCGACAAGGTGTTCCGGACAAAAAATAGTTATTACCAAACCCCCATCAGGGCAGCTTTAGGGGTCTTTGTATTCTGTCATTTCCTAGCAATCCCCCCCCCCCCCCCCCCCCCCCCCCCCCCAGACACACACACACGCACACACACACACTCCCAGCGCACAGACGTTATGTGATGTATGCACGGTTATGGTTGGCGCGGTTCTACCTGACACAACACAGCCCAATATGGTTGTGATTTGCAGAGCAAATGTTATTGCAATCGCATGCGTCCGTGTGCCATATGTCTGCTTCTCTCTGGATTTTTTTTTACTTTTTTTGTTTCCACGAGCAAGGAATGAGACGGGCGTGTGTGTGTGTGTGTGTGTGTGTGTGTGTGTGTGTGTGTGTGTTGTGTTGTGTGTGTGTGTGTGTGTGTGTGTGTGTGTGTGTGTGTGAGTGAGTGAGTGGGGAGGGGGAGTATTTGAGATTCTTTCTCCAAATGGATCATGTTAAATTACTCAAAACCG
>CM076987.1:35057805-35122912 GCA_039105355.1 Benthosema pterotum
TCAGACCCCGGAAAAAGTTTTTTTTAACTTTATTTCATTTTTTTTTTTACAATTAATGTATCATGGCTAAAATGGAGTCTGAAGTTAGAATTGGGTTTGTATACAAAAAGGTGCGAGGCAGCTAAAATGAATATCTAAAAACTGACATACGCTTGAGACGATGAAAGTGAAATATCCCTTTCTCCCTTCAAAACCCTGTATAGTCTTTATTGTACAACAATGTGAGAAAATATCACACCTACAAGCTTGCAGGTTTGTACATCAACATTTTTTAAAGTTTTTGAAATCGCCGCCTGCATGCCATTTTCTCCTGGCCCGAAATGGGAAATGTTACATCCGGGCCTGACTAGAACTGATTTGACAGAGCAACTTTCACTTGCAATTGAACAATATTGATCCCAATATTTGAGTATCTATCGATATACCTCCACTCCCATCCCAGGGTACACTGCCCGCCGCTGCACGGCTACCCTTAGGAGTGACAGGTTGTGTATACACACACTCGCCTTCCCCCTCCACTAGTATCGTCCATGTCATCCTGTCTGTCGCTGATTATCCGGCCATTAGCGTGCCCTGTTTGATGCCCCCCCCCCCGGTCGATAGAGCGCCATCGCCGATCAAACAAACTTTATTGACGTGCCACAAAGTGGCGGCCGTGCGGCTCAGACCCCTGGGCAAAAACACCACGTGATGCGTTGGATGTACGTATATATAAACACAACGCGCTGCTGTCAATGTCCTGTTCATATTAGCTTACTCCGAGAGTACTGGTAAGAGGGATTACCTGACGAAGAGCGTTAAATTAGCCGCCATACTGCGAATGACACAGGTGTTTTTCATTTTTTCTTACCCGCTGTTTATTTTTTAATTATTTTTGGTAGGGCTGGTGGTGGGGGGATAAAATATTGATTAAAGCAATGTTAATGATACTATGTAATGCTAAGTAATGCTAATCATGCTACATAATGTCAATAGTGTTAATTGATGCTATGCTAAGTATTGTTAACACTAAGTAATGCTAATGCATTTTTAATAAGGCTAATAATGCTATTAATGCTAATAATGCTAATGCTTAGTATTGCTAATAATGCTAAGTATTGTTAATAATACTAAGAAATGCTAATTATACTAAGTCATGCTAATTGTGCTAATAATAATAACGCGCAAAATTATTCATATTTAAAGGCCAGTTCCACCCATTTTTTTTTCTGGGAGCGTACAAATGCAACCAAATGAATCCTAACGGGTTCATTTGGTTCCATTTGTACGCTCCCAGAAAAAAAGAAGCGTCTAAAGAAATCCATTAACACGGTGAAAATACATCTTGATGTCATCAAGATGTTTCACCATGTTTTCTTCAGACCTCCATTTCTTGGGAACACAGAATGGGGGAACTTTTTAACATCTCCACGCAACACTTTGAAGGTATCAATGACACAGTAAAATGTTGAAAATGGGTGGAATTCCCCTTTAATGCCCAATGTGCGTTAAATATGAATCAGCTCGTCACCACAACAATCTCTCTGCGACTCTCGCTCCTCTTTAGAAGGAGAGAATAGAGAGAGTTGCAGGCTGTGTGACAAACAGAGAGAGTTGCAGGCTGTGTGACAAACAAGGATGAATATTTCAAAGTGTGGCAATTCATCCAACAGCGCGAGACAAACGAAACGAAACACACAAACAAGCAAAAGGAACATGAGACGCAGAGAGATCTATTCTCAGGGCTGCTCTGAGAGCTGTGTGTGTACATTATGTCGTCGACGTTAATGTGTTTGTTTGTCTGAGTCACAACTCCATAGCGAGGGGGTGGGGATGCCAGAACAGATGTTAACAGGCTATAGAGACACAGAGAAAACGGTGCTAAATAATACAACAAACGACGCTTCCTTCCGCACCAGGCCTCAGCTAGGCAGACGCGTAGCAGATTTGAATATCTATTATTTACTCGAAACATCTAGATAAAGAGTACACAGTTTGTTTACTAAACACATGAGGCGCCGAACGCAAAGAAGCGCGTGCCTGGGTTGCATAATTCATACGGCGCTCGGCAGTTGTTTGTTTGTTTGTTCTGCGCCACCTTAAGCACCGTAAAACGTTGAGCGCGCCCCCCACCACATTAAAAATAAACCAGCGTGAAATAAAATGGAAAACAGAACGGCTGCTGCTTTACTATTGCTTATGCAAACTCATGTACAGTACATTAATATTGCAGACTGTACACCGGCATGCCAGGGCGATGCATGTGTGCATTGCGTGCGTGTCTGCACGTGGTATTGCGCATACAGAAACTTATTGTATGCACACCTTTTGCTAATAAATCTAATCAATATTCGGCAAGTGTAAAATCTGTCATCAAGACAGCATCAACGCCCTGCCAAAACACAATTTAGTCGACCAAATCATTTGTAGATTTAGACGACTAAAGTTTTATATTTAGTAGAGTAAATTTAGACTAACGCTATGACATTACAGGTGACTAAAGGTCTAAAGGAAAACTATTCAAGAGACTAAAACAAAATACTTAAATTTGCTGTTAAATTAACATCAGTTTGACATTAATTAATAATCAAGTAGGTATTTTGCGTGACGTAATACGCTCATTTTTGAACGTGCACGGTGTTTCCAGATTGTGTGAGAGAAATAAGCAACCAGGACTATGAAAACAAGTAAACTGGGTTAGTTGAGAATAGAATAGAATAGAATAGAATAGAATAGAATAGAATAGAATAGAATAGAATAGAATAGAATAGAATAGAATAGAGAATCTACGTGCACAAGGGTCACAACGTGCTGTGATAAGATATGAAATACTGCATTTATGGTGAACCTGTAGATGTGCTACTTCAAAATTATTGTACTGTATTGCAAACCCAAGCCCTTCCAGTAATGACTTTCACTCTCGAAAAACAAAATGCAACACTGGCCAGAACTGCCTGAAAAAAAGACCTCTGCCAGGGCCCGGACACTGGACTGGACGGACAGTGATATCGCTGCGGCGGAAACCGAAGCCGCGGACAGTCGGAGCTCGACGCAAGCGCCAACGTTCCAAAGTCACCACGGAAGGTGGTCCGACGACAAGTCAAAGAAAGGCCTTTGTGACGCGCCACATGTGTCAGAGAACCAGTCCTAAAATATGGAGAGCTAATTTAAGGATTGACACGTCTACCCCCTCGTACTCCCCCTCGTATTACTCTCGCACCACCATTGCCTCATACAGGGACGGAGAAAATGGTATGGGGGCGGCTTCATCACCCGTGGCGATGAATTCGCCCCCATACCATTTTCGGTTACAGGACTTTTATTGGGCAAGTAAAGCATCAATAATAACATCAGTTGTTTTTGAAGTTGCAACAGACACGCAGCATACATAAAGCTAAAGGTCTGACTCAGAGAGTTTTCTGTTTTCAATGATGAAATGCTGTTTAGTGGTGAGACGATTGTAGTTAGTTAGTTAGTAGCAGTAGTAGTGTTTCAAATACTTTTAAAATATAAGCACTGAAACATCTTGGGTTGTTTTGCATGCCATCATGTTTGGTGGGGCAGTCAGGGCATTTAGGGGGGCATTTCACCTTTTCTGCAGCACGGACGAAAATGATAACCTGGGTGTCGAGGTTGTCTAGTAAAAGCTAAACTATGTATTTCATTACAGGCAAGCAAAAATAAGACAATTTAGGAGTAACCCATAATGTTTTTTTTTTTTTTTTTTTTTTTGCTTTTTTTACCACAGCTGTATGATGTAAAAATGTAAATTAATGTGTTCTTCTCATGACGACGTAGCTCTAGGCCGAGAAGCCTCTCTTGACTTCACACGGTGCGCACAACTTGAAACATGAAAAAAGGGCAAGACAACCACTATAAAGCATGATGCGCACAAGTGATGAAAACAAGCCAATGAGCATGCACTCGGCACACACAGTTTGATCTCTGTTGTGTGCATGTTGCCCCTCTGTCTTTTCTTATTTATTCATGTAACAGTATGTCTCTCTCTCTCTCTCTCTCTCTCTCTCTCTCTGGCCTGTGTCCAACGCGGCACATTTCTAATGCATGAACCCTGTGCATCGGCAGGCGATGTGTGAAGAAGGGGATTCCTGCTGCAGCATCAACCAACAACGCCTTCAATAAAACATGGCGACGTGGCGTTCAAAGACATGCTAAACGGCCCTGACACTGTTTGTGTGTGTGTGTGTGTGTGTGTGTGTGGGGGGGGGGGGGGGGGGGGGGTACATGTGGACTTGCAAGATAGAGAGGTGAGAAGGGAACAGGGGCAGATCTAGGCAGATCTAAATGCCCAGACTGCCCCACCAAACACGATGGCATTGCAGAACAACCCAAGATATTTCAAATTAAAGTGCTTATATTTGAAATGATTTCAAACACGACTACTGCTACCAACTAACTACGGCTGTGGCGCCACTAAACCAACAGCATTTCATCATTGAAAACCGAAAACTCTCTGAGTCAGACCTTTAGCTTTATGCATGCTGCTGCGTGTCTGTTGTAACTTCAACAACAACCGATGTTGTTATTGATGCTTTACTTGCCTAATGAAAGTCCTTTAACCGAAAATGGTATGGGTGCGGCTTCATCGCTGGTATGGGGGCGCTGAAGCCGCCCCCATACCATTTTCTCATACCCCGCTCAATTGGGAAATGTTACATCCGCCCCTGGTTGGGAACCCATGAAGAGGAGAAATAAGGTTGTTTTTTTACCATCTACTCAAGCTTATTATTGAACACCCTGTACAGTTTTGGAATTGTTCGGTTCAGCATTTCGATGACGTTTGACGTTCATTCTATCTTCCCACCCACTGCATATACTGTACACGCAGTATAGGACTATACAAATACATTGTAACCTTGAAGTCAGATACAATTAATATCCCATATCGTACAGAATCAAGCATCTTAAAAACGGGTGGGTTCACACACGCCTAGTTCATATGAGCAAAAGTCTATGTCATTAATATGTCCTTGATTACACTAACATTTCAAATGCTGGCAAGTATCAAGAATGGTAAATGGTGCATTTATATAGCGTCTTTATCCAAGGCGCTTTACATAAAACTTATGCATCACATTCACACACTGACGAAACCGCGGAAACCATGCAAGGTACCTACTAGCACATCAGGAGCAATTAGGGGTTCAGTGTCTTGCTCGAGGGCACTTCGACACTAACTCTGCGGGAGCCCGGGATCGAACCGGCAACCTTGCGGTTACCATCCGGTGACTCTACCCATGATCCACATTTGCATTAACCCTCTACAGTCCCTGTTGAGCATTTTCCGTTTTGTGATGTTTTGCATTTTCCTTTATAAAACACATTCATAAAGTGTCCAGCCACTAATGTTTGGTACCCTTTTTTCAGGACAACCTCAGCTACAATAATAACCATAATTAATTTCACTTTTACATACTATAAAGGTAATTTGAACAAAAACTACATGCAAAAAACAAAAATCGGACCTTGTTTTTCAGGTTTATGGACTTGTAAAAAATCACAAATATGATTATCAAAGAATTTTGGCTGTTGAGAAAGTCAGGATTATGTGGTCTATAAGAATGTAAAATGATGAGATTCAAGAGAAATAAAGCCATAATTGCTTATTTTGAGCTGTTATTAGGTATATCTATGCCAGGCGTTTTTTTTACAGATCTTATATTAGTCCTTATATTCCACACTAGGAAGTATTTCATAGCTATATTTGGTATATTTTTGTTCAGCACAACCTAACCCATATGTCTCAACAATTATTTGTTTCAATTTGACCTAATATCAATGCATTTGACCAGAAAGAGAGACAAAATAGACTAAAAACGGATTTGAAAAATAAGGTTTATGGACTTGTAAAGATCACAAACATGCTTATCTGATCATATTGTCTGTTGAAAAGGTCAAGATATATTGTCTATATGAATATAGAATGATGGAATTCAAGTAAAATCATTAGTCATTACTTATTTTGAGCTGGTATTAGGTTATGTTAGGCGTTTTTTTTTTACAGATCTTCATATTTATGCCCTGAAACAATCTCTTGCCATGGCCAGACCAGGGTATAGCACTGAGCAGACATGCTTCTTCCTCCAGTACTCCTGGACATTTGAACTGCTTCACAGGGCCGCTGTCCTTCTCGCATCAGTCTCCCAAGCTGAGGGGTGGAGGCTGACTGAGCTCTTGGCCTAGAATTGCAGATAATCACACCAATCAATAAGTAAATTCATGTGATTAGCTCCACACGTGACATGCATATCTAACAGTTGAATTCAACATTACAATAAATACACTAACCTCTGCATGCCCCGCTGCCATGGCCTCTTTCTCTTGTGTCACCGCCACAGGTGAAGTGTCACCATCACTGCAGAAATGTAAAAACATTAGTACATGGTTTACAAAATAGGTTCCGTCACCGTCACTGGAAAAAAATGTAAAAACAGTATTACATGATTCACAAAAGGGGTTCTGTCACATCATATTACATGAAGCACCAATAAAAAAACAATGCAAAAACATCTGGTGCTCCGTGGCCAGTCTGTGCACGTAATAGATTATTATTATTACTGGTAATAGTGTATAAAAGTGAATTGTACTCACTTCTCAGGCTCAGAAACTATAACAGCTAGTATCTGGCCTCAGTATGAAACTGCCCGGCCAGCTGCTCCTCTTCCTCCTCCTGCTGCCTATATAATATGGAAACATGTAACAGTTTTGCTTCCAGGAGTCAGGACCATAATGTGTACAATGTTTCAATATGTGTCTGCTCACTCACACACAGACACAGACACACACACACAGATATATGTAACAGTTTTGCTTCCAGGAGTCAGGACCATAATGTGTAACAATGTTTCAATATGTGTCTGCTCACTCACACAGAGACACACACACACACACACACACACCACACACACACACACACACACACACACACACACACACACACACACACACACACACACCACACACACACAGAGAAAGAGACGGAGAAGAGAGAAGGGAAATCACTTACTCAAGAATGTATCCATATTCAGCCATCAGGTCCAAGGCGACTTTGCCACGTAATATATTGGCAACATCTTCTGTCGAGATGTCTGATTGCTCCTAAAAGTATGTTTGCGATACGATCGCCACTAGTCCACTGTGATTGTGATAACACGACGATAAAAACAAACAAAGAACTAACACTAACACACTCTCCCTCCCTCACACACTATCGATCGATCTGTATTTGTTTTGCGCATAACGCACGGGCAGATGCGCGCACACACACCCTCACATGTGTGTATTATATAAAAAAAAATAAATGTTGCATCGTGTTGTGGCTCTATTGTTGTTGTGGCAGACCGGAAACAGAGTTACGTTTCACTCGACGCACGTAACCGTTAGGTAGGCCTATGTTACGTGCGTTCACTTCATGGGGCCAGTCCAAGCTCTTCTACATAGAGTTTCTATTGAGAATGGGGACAAACCGGAAGTCACGGAATGCATTGGAGTCTATGGGCTGTGTCCCTGCACCCTCAATGTCGCAACTCTTCTACTAGATGGCCATGATAGAGTGTATAATAGGACGGCGGATGGACGGTGGAGATTCTGAAGGAGATTTCGGCTACGTCACATCCCTACACGTCTACGACGTGGTAACTGCCTCCCACTAGCCAAATGCTGGCTAGCTAACTAGCTTTTGACTCATCCTTGGTGTAAAAAACCTTGTTTCGAAAAGCAATGGACCGACGACACAGAACACATCGGAGAAGAGAATAAACAAACGCATGGATAAACAAACAAACATGTGCACAGATTTTCGCATTTGGACACGTGTACATATTTATGTCAACTTCAAAGGGTTATATTTATGTGAAAAAGTGGTCGATTCTCTTCAAACCAACGTTGGTTGAATCTACAACCCCTCGGATTAAAAATGAGACCACCCAGAAGTCCGACAGTGACGTCATCGTCACGCGACGTCGCGTCAAAGTGACGTAGGTAGGTCGGCGCGCCGGCGCGCCGGAGGCTGATGTAGGGTTAATGTATCCATGTGAAAATGCAGAGAGGTTACAGACTAGAGAGGGTCCCTTTGCTCACATTTGTAACCTCACAAAGTGAAATTAACAGCGTGTGCATGGGCGTGCATGGGCGTGTGTGTGCGTGCGTGCGGGCATGCGACTGCAGCGTGCACTGTGTGATATAGAGAGAGAAAACAATGAGAGGGAGCATAGATTGAGCACTCTGGGCTCCGTGGGCAATGATGTCTGCAACTCATCATGTATCATAATTACCCCGCAGCAGAAAATTAGGGGCTGGGGATGTTGAAATTTTCATCATGTCTATTTTCTTTGGGCCCTGCGCACCTAATCACCTACAACGGAATGCCGCTGTCAATCATCCTATGACTCCCTGTCCTCAATCCATAATTCCACAGTCCCCTGGTGTGCGTGTGCACGCTAACACGCGCACACACACACACACACACACACACACACACACACACACACACACACACACACACACACACACACACACACACACACACACACACACACACACACACACACACGATAATAAACACAGATAGTTGTGGAGGTAGACATGAGCGTGTAGCCACACACATCCTCACTCGCAGGTCAATGCAAACACAAGCTTGTGTGCACGCACGCACGCACGCACACACACGAAAACCAACAAACATCCATTCATCAGGGCCCGGCGCAGAGATTTCACACCCGCTGCACCCCGATATACACGACTAGCATACACAGAAACCGGTTGTGTATGCACAAACACGTGCGTACACAACCACACACACGCGTGCACACAGGGTAAAGATTAGTTGGACAAGATGGACGAAAAAAGAAAGAAAAAAAAAGCGAGCGGGCCAAATAAACTAAATAAATAAATAATAGATAAATAAATAAAACACAAGGTAGTGTTCTCATAAATTTTAGATGACAGGGCTCCTATTGATTGAGGTTGTGTTTGAAACTAAACAAGTTATATCCATGGCCCAGAGCGCTGGACATGTCTAATCATTATTTATAAGACACAATTTGGAGAAGGAGTCCAGTGATGTTTTGGCATAATAAGCTGGAGCGCACACCAGATACCAATAACAATCTACTGGGCTATCTGTAGTGAAAAAAATAAAATTATATATATATATATATATATATATATATATTATATATATATATATTATATATATATATATATATATATCACCATATACCTGTGTATAACAACCGTGCACCAAAGCAACAGTGCAAAGGGAGAGCTTCTGTTTCTTGATCTAAGAACTGTAATTATACTGTTTTTTTCGACTTTATTGCATGATTTTGGTTGAGTGTTACTGTTTTTTTGGACTTTATTGCATGATTTTGGTTGAGTGAGTTGGGAGCAAGTTGTACAGTTGATCGTAATTTAAGGACCTTATCAAAAAGAAGGGGGAAAAAAGTCGAAATTCCAGTTGTCTCCCCCGATCGTCACAAACGAGGGCTGCGCTAGTCAATCGATTAATCGTAATCGAATCGATTACTCAGTAGTAGTAGTTCAATAGTTGTCAACTATTTTAGTATTGATAAATCAGTTCAACTAATCATTGAGGTTTTCACACGTTTTCCCACTTAGCCATAGTTTTTCCAGGGCATTTAGTTAGCCATAGTTTTTCCAGGGCATTTAGTTAGCCATAGTTTTTCCAGGGCATTTAGTTAGCCATAGTTTTTCCAGGGCATTTGCCCTGATTGCCCCACCAAACATGATGGCATGCAAAAAACCTAAATTTCAAAGATATTCAAAATTTAAGTTCTTATAAGTAAAATGAAGTGAAACACTAGGGTACCTACTAACGACACTTGTGGCACCACGAAACCAAAAGCATTTCATCATTGAAAACAGAAAACTCTCTGAGACAGACCTTTAGCTTTATGCATGCTACGTGTCTGTTGCAACTTCAACAATTCATGTTATTATTGATGCTTTACTTGCCTAATACCTAAGTCCCATAAACAAAAATGGTATTGGGGCAGCTTCATCACCCGTGGCGCGAAGCGACACAGGCAATGGTACAATTATTTCAGGCAATGGTACAATTATTTCATTTACGTTCGTTTTTGCATCAAAAGTAGAAGAAGTAGCAAGCCTGTTTTAAAATGTAACGAGTAGAAAGTACAGATACTTGAAAATGTAGAGGTAAAAACTACTTATACAGTAAATAATAAATACCGAGTAAGGTACAGGTACCCAAAAAAATGTACTTTGTTACCGTAGCAAAGTATTTTACTTCGTTACTACCCAACTCTGTTAATGACATGCCCCAAAGTATGGTCAGGTTGTAAGTGGTGGAGAGACCGATTGGGGAACCGATTGTGAGATTTAATAAAGGATTGGCCGTCCTCAGCACGGCCGACATGCAGATGTGCACGAACGGCGGCGACACTGGAGGATCAGATCCCTGCGTTTACATCCACTCACTCCATTAACGGTGGAAATAGGGAACGTGGCTTTCTTCCCTGACGGTGAATGGCAAGTGGATGATCACCTCATTTAGTACTGTATCAGTCAGTCGGTCTGCAGCGGCCGAACGCCAAGTTAAGTCCTGCCTTCAAAACCCTCTTATAAAAGCCAAAGCCGGGCGTAGGATAGAATCACTCACATGGATCTAGTTAGGAGGGCCATACATGCAATGCAATGAATGCATGCGACGTGGGGCAGATAAATCTGATTTGCAGAACGAGTCTGGCTGCATTAGGTTCTAATGGGGGGGGTGCGCCGTTGTGTGCACGACATGCAGACGTGTGTGTGTGTGTGTGTGTGTGTGTGTGTGTGTGTGTGTGTGTGTGTGTGTGTGTGTGTGTGTGTACGTGCATGTTTGTGTGTTTATGTGACTGTCACAGGCTGAGTGATAAGCCTTTCGGCCAGATGAAATTGGGGGCCCTGCATGCGAGGTGACAGGTGATGCACTTCACATTTAACCGGCTCACACTCCAGTGTGTCCACACATACAAACAAGCCCTAAGTAGCTTAGAAATCAATGGCTTTGTGCAGAGAGTCAGCAAGAGAGAGAGAGAGAGAGAGAGAGAGAGAGAGGTGATGCCTGTTCGCCCCACGCAAACATCACCTCATCCACCAGTGACACAAACACACACACACACACACACGATCGGTCATATCCTGAGGTGTCGTGCCAACAAGCACTTAAGACAGGGCTAATCCATGTTTAATATCACACACACAACACACACACACCACACACACACACACACACACACACACACACACACACACACACACACACTTCCAATTTGGGCCAAATAAAAAATTGAACAGTAATGAAACACTAATCAAGGCTGTTGTTTACACAGCCGTGATCTCTGACTCGTGCAGCTGTGATGCTGTTTCCCCTGTGATGCTGTGTGTGTGTGTGTGTGTGTGTGTGTGTGTGTGTGTGTGTGTGTGTGTGTGTGTGTGTGTGTGTGTGTGTGTGTGTGTGTGTGTGTGTGTGTGTGTGTGTGTGTGTGTGTGTGTCTTGATTGCATTGGACAGTTTTGCTCTATTTGCTGGCCAATCCCGTTCCCTGTCCAGCCAAACAGTGTCACCAAACATCACCTTCATACTGATTAAGAACACGCAGCGCTCCGATACGTGCAGGAAATGGCACAGAAATCAGTGCTCAACGCACGCACACACGCACGCACACACACACACACACACACACACAGGTTCTTCTGTGGGTTATCATGCGTGGTTCAGATTCTACTTTTGAAGGGGAACTCCACCCATTTTCAACATTCTAATATGTCATTAGTATACCCTAAAGGTGTTGGGTGGATATGATTAAAAAGTTCCACCATTCTGTGTTCCCAAGAAATGGAGGTCTGAAGAAAACCACTAACATGGAGAAACATCTTGATAACATCATCAAGATGTATTTTCACCATGTTAATTTCTTTAGACGCTTCTTTTTTCTGAGAGCGTACAAATGGAACCAAATGAACCTGTTAGGATTCATCTGGTTTCATTTGTACGCTCTCAGAAAAAAATGTTGAAAATGGGAGGAATAGCCCTTTAAGCAGAAATAACATGGATCTTAAAACTATCACATTTTACATGTCCCTCAAGCTTATTTCTAATGGCCTGAGCCCCCATCACCATTCTGATTTAACCAGCCCATAGCATTTCATGTATATGCCACTATATGAATCCAAAAGTGTCTTTACTGAAGCAAGACTACTTCACGATGTCAAACTCAACGCCGACGCCTGCGCCTGGCCAAACCACGCCCGTGAATTAATTCTCTTTGGCCGACGGAATAATATTGAATTGATATTAGAACTGGACCTCTGGTATATTGCACAAACGATGATAAGGAACAAATACAACAAATTGCTGTACTTTCTCAACTCACTTGATTTACTTTCTTATTTTACTATGAAAGCAGTGCTTGTGAGAATCACAGTACAAGAAGCTGAGATTTCATAACTCATGTTTAATTTTCAGCTTGCACTTTCATATTCGCATTTATTTTGCTGTTAAGAGATTGACTTTTGGAGAAAATTTACACTTTTGACGTTTGCGTGGGATAACCGGTGCCTGCACATTTTGAATCATAGTCCGGCCCTCGACTTGGACCAATATGTCTATTTCGGCCCGCTCTGTAATTGAGTTTTGCATCCCTGACTTACAGTCACACACACACACACACACACACACACACACACACACACACACACACACACACACACACACACACACACACACACACACTCCCCCCCATGGGTTGGAGATCCAGCAGGTCAGTACAGCAGCATCAGAGATCAAAGATTTCTTTGACCGTGCAGGTGTGTGTGTGTGTGTGTGTGTGTGTGTGTGTGTGTGTGTGTGTGTGTGTGTGTGTGTGTGTGTGTGTGTGTGTGTGTGGTGTGTGTGTGTGTGTGTGTGTGGGTGTGTGTGTGTGTGTGTGTGCGTGAGCGTGTGCATAATGTTTGTGTTCTTTTGCTTCCCTTGTGCACAGGCATGCGAGCCCAAGCCTGCCCAAGTGTGCACATGCACGCACGTGTGAGTACACTTATGCGGACAACCCCTAAATTTACCCTGGTAAATGGTAAATGATGCTTTCAAAGATGTTTTACAACACAGTGCAATACGTTCACCCACTCACACATTCATACTGTACGTATTGTACCAACCGACACATCGGGAGCAATTTGGGGTTCAGTGTCTTGTCCCAAAGAGCAGAGGCAGAATATTTTCATAATCCTTACGGCAAAAAAAAAAACAAAAAACACACACACACATCACAAGCCCCGCCTCCCCATCAGCCCGCCTCCCCATCAGGCATCAGTCGTAACTATATTTCATAATGATAACCGGAGACGTAGATCTATTTCAACGGCACGAAATCTGTTAATTAGCCTATAGTGGTCACAGACACAGCTTGGAACCAAATGAACCTGGGAGTGAGATAGGTAGAGATGGATAGAAAGCAGGGAAAGACACAGAGGCAGAGTGCAATGACTGCCTTCAAGACAAATTTATCTTGTGTTGTGTTATAGTGCACTAAGTTGCACACTTGCCCTATCGGGCAACCAGGTAGCAGTCTTCACTTGCCCCACCATTATTTTTACTTGCCCCGGGCAAGCGGGCAAGTGTTAGTGTCAAGCCCTGCATACGGTTATGATGGTGGGAGAGGCAGGGACGGGTGAAGACCGAAGAGGGTGGGCTGAAAGGCGATGATGGGAGTGGGGGCGGGGGTGGTTCGGTGGTGGTGGTGGGTGTATGGGAGGTGACAGACAGCAGAGGGAGAGGGGTGGTTCTCCGCAGGGTGTGCACCACCACCACCACCACCACCACGCATGGCCAGTGTTGCCAACTGCCAAAATCCAAAATGCACTAGTGGCACTTCCAAAATGCGTCTAGAATGCGCTAGAGCAGTGGGTTTTCAACCATTTTCATGCCAGGGCTCACTATTTAGTCTGCATTTTAGCCATGGACCAACATTTGTTGCTGAGTTTAGTCTCTCGGACTAGATAACTGGCAAAATGTTGGTCAAAATAGCTATTCTGATACATTTTCCAAATGAATGGAGTCTTGAAAATTAGGTAATTCAGAATTAATTAAATATAATTTAACTCTTGAGTTACAGATCTAGGGTCCATTTGGTTACCAGTGGTCTTTTCTAGGAAGGAAGGAGGACTCTATCATAGAAGGAAAAATGGTGAAAAAAACAGGGTTTTATCTCTGCCGCCTGTCAACCAATTTCGCCCCAACTCACAAGCAAAAAAAGCACTAGATTCCCGCCAGGAGTTTTTCAATAATTTTGGCGCTAGGGGGGTCTGGAAAAAAGCTAAATATAGTGACAAAGCCACACCGAGTTGGCAACACTGCACACGGCTCTCAAAGGGGGAAAGAGAGGTATATAGATAAAGATTCCCCAGGGAACGTTTTCTCATTAGTCCTCAGACACAGTTCGGTAATTCAGCCGTGTCAGGTTACAGTCTGTCATGAGACCAAAAAAGGGGTGGGGGGGTGGGGGGTGGGGGTTAAGTCCTTTGGCAATGTCATGAGAAGAAGACGACGAAGACGCACAACAGCAACAACCACCACACCTGAAAAAGGTCAAGGTGTGGACCAGTGCTGTAGTGGACCTTTTAGAAGTGGGGGGACGCCTCTTAATAAAGGGGAATTCCACCCATTTTCTTTTTTTTTTTTTCTGAGAGTGTACAAATGTGAACCAAATGTGCCCTAGTGCGTCCATTTGGTTCGATTTGTACACTCTCAGAAAAAAAAAGGAAACTCATTAACATGGTGAAGCACATGTTGATGATGTCATCAAGATGTATTTCACCATGCTAATGTTTTTTTGCAGACCTCCATTTTTAGGAAATACAGAATTGGGTGAACTCTATCATGTCCACACAACATCTCTAAGGTATATTAATGACATAGTGAAACTTTGAAAATGAATGGAATTCCCCTTTAAGACACGTGCATGCACACTTGCATTTGCATGCGCATTTGCGTGCACCTGTGCAACACACACAGACACGCTATTAAAACAAGTATTGCATATTGAGAAAGACTGTTTACAATGCCTAATTGTATCCATATAAAAGTAAATGACAACAGATGGACGGACAAACCCACATGGTCACACGGACGGAGTGCAAAACATACTCTTCACCATGCCTTCGGCCTGGTGGAGACAACAACAAGCAAAATATAAGAAGCAGAAGCGGACAAAGAAGAAGAAAACAAGCATCACAGGCCTGTCCCTATCCAGTATTCAAGCACTGCCCTCACCGTCCCACAATGCATGTTTTTGTCACGCCTGGAAGTCGTTTACGAGCGACGAGCTAATTAGTTATTGTGCTGGCTTGCCCTTGCCCTGTCAGCTTCCAATGGCTTCAATGTGAGGTCTCTCTGACCCAGTGTTGCCAACTTGGTGCATTTGTCGCTACATTTAGCCTTTTTCCAGACCCCCCTAATGCTGAAAATTAGTGGAAAGACTCCTGGCAGAAAATCTAGTGCTTTTTTGCAGGTGAGTTGGGGCGAAATTGTTGGACAGGCGCTGGAGATAAAAACCCTTGTTTTTCAAACAAGGGTTTTACCATAGGACCCATATATGGTAGAGTCCTCCTTCCTTCCTAGAAAGGACCATTGGTATTCCAAATGGATGCTTATAGACCGAGTTGAATTACGTTTAAACATCTGAATTACCTAATTTTAAAGAATCTACACATTTAGAAAATGTAAGAAGAGTTGCTATTTTGACCAACATTGTGTTAGTTATTTCTCCTAGATTAGCCCGACAGACCAAACTTCAACATCAAATGGTGGTCTGTGGCTAAAATGCAGAATAAATAGTGGACTGTGGTATGAAAATGGTTGAAAACCCACTGCTCTAGCGCATTCTACTGTAGTGCATTTTGGAAGTGGCACTAGTGCATTTTTGGATTTTGGCAGTTGGCAACACTGCTCTGACCAGTTCTAGAAAGAGCTCGAAAAGCCGGCAATATCATGTGACACCTAATTGCGCGGTAATGGCGGCAGTGGTGGCGAGATAGACGCATTGTGCGGCAGGGCTGCTTCCTGTATTGTTTATTCGTCGATGGGACGTGCGCAATTAAGGAGTGTGAATGCAACGTCAGCGCACTGCGCGACACAAAAGGAACTGGGCATTATTGCGTTCGTTTGACACCGGGGAGATATAGGCCTGGCCTCGGGGGTGGGGGAAAAAAAAAAAACAGCCCCGCGCCCCTAACTGGACAACATGTTAATCTTTGAAACGGCAACAACTAGCCCGCCTTGTACTTTATCTACACTCTCGGCACAACACCTGCTCCGGCGGAACAAAAGGGAGCCCGCGGTGGTGCTCGCTCAAACGGCGGAGCGGGGGCGGCTTTCTGACATTTTTACTACACTGTTAGCGTCCATTAATTCTGGCCAACAAAAGGCGAGCGGGCGGTTGCGTGTCACCTCGGAGACAAAGCCATACCAAGACAAATGAATTCCTCAGGACGTGCTTGCTTTGCTTGCTTGAGAAGTGTGTGCGTGCGTCAGGGGCGGATGTAACATGTCCCATTTGGGGGTGGTCAAGAGAACATGCTGGAGGGGGCAAGAGAAAATGGTATGTCGCTTCACGCCACGGGCGATGAAGTCGCACCCATACCATTTTCGGTTACAGGACTTTTATTAGTCAAGTAAAGCATCAAAATAACATCGGTTGTTGATGAAGTGGCAACAGACACGCAGCATGCATAAAGCTAAAGGTCTGACTCAGAGAGTTTTCTGTTTTCAATGATGAAATGATGTTGGTTTA
This sequence comes from Benthosema pterotum, assembly GCA_039105355.1. Taxonomy (NCBI): domain Eukaryota; kingdom Metazoa; phylum Chordata; class Actinopteri; order Myctophiformes; family Myctophidae; genus Benthosema; species Benthosema pterotum. Next base: position 35,074,613 of record CM076987.1, read on the forward strand.
GTAGTGACACAGCTGTAGGTAGTCAGTAGCAGTAGTAGTGTTTCAAATCATTTTAAATATAAGCACTTTAATTTGAAATATCTTGGGTTGTTTTGCATGGCATTGTCGTTTGGGGGGGTATTGCCCCCCTCATGCCCATGCCTAGATCCGCCCCCAGTGTGTGTGTGTGTGTGTGTGTGTGTGTGTGTGTGTGTGTGTGTGGGGTGTGTGTGTGTGGGGTGTGTGTGTGTGTGTGTGTGTGTGTGTGTGTGTGTGTGTGTGTGTGTGTGTGTGTGTGTGTGTGTGTGTGTGTGTGTGTGTGTGTGTGTGTGGCTAAGAACCCGGGGAGGTGAAGGGGGTATAGTCTTTCGTGCGACACAACAGCGTATACTGTATAACGGACGGATACAACAAATATGCCCTTTCAGAGACAGTGGCAGCTTTGCGAGAGAGAGAGAGAGAAAGAGAGAGAGGGAGAGAGAAAGGAGTCCTGGTTGAGGCAAACGAACAAAGGAGGGAGATTAAAAAGCCTTCAACAAGCTCCGCTGCACCGTGTGTGTGTGTGTGTGTGTGTGTGTGTGTGTGTGTGTGTGTGTGTGTGTGTGTGTGTGTGTGTGTGTGTGTGTGTGTGTGTGTGTGTGTGTGTGTGTGTGTTTGTGTGCAGGGGTTGACACTAAGGTCTCCGAGGCACTTGCCCATCGGGCAAGTGCAAGTCAGGTTCTACTTGCCCTCAGGTCATGGTCACTTGCCCCCCAGGTTCCAGGTGGTCCCCAGTTAAGTTGGTTAACCAGTTGTAACTCTTGAGAACGTAAAAATGAAACCAAATGGAGCCTTGCGGGTCCATTTGGTTTCATTTTTACACTCTCAAGAGTTAAAATTCATCATCTTAATTAGTCATTTTGATGTGGTAATTTGCCCGTTTTGTTTCCCAAATCCAGCCTGGAATTGTGGACAGCTAGAAAGCAGGGAAAGACACAGAGGCAGAGTGCAATGACTGCCTTCAAGACAAATTGAAGGCAGTCTCCTAAATACCTAAGTTGCACACTTGCCCGATCGGGCAACCAGGTAGCAGTCTTCACTTGCCCGACCATTTTTTTTACTTGCCCCGGGCAAGCGGGCAAGTGTTAGTGTCAAGCCCTGGTGTGTGTGTGTGTGTGTGTGTGTGTGTGCGTGTGCGTGTGCGTGTGCGTGTGCGTGTGCGTGTGCGCGCGCGTACTGTGTCTCATTATGAATTCGGCATCGCAATCAATAACCACAGACGAGCGACCGGTCCGCCCGTCTGCTTCAGCTGCCTCTGTCTGGGAAAACAATGAATAATAGAGTGATGATGAAATTAATTTCATTGATACACATACAGTGGCAGCTCCATGAAGCCCCACATTATTGGTTAAAGGATGGGTTGCTTATTTATTTTTATATAGATACAGGGGTTGACACTAACACTTGCCCGCTTGCCCGGGGCAAGTAAAAAAAATGGTGGGGCAAGTGAAGACTGCTACCTGGTTGCCCGATCGGGCAAGTGTGCAACATAGTGCACTATAACACAACACAAGATAAATTTGTCTCTCTGCCTCCACCTCTGTGTATTTCCCTGCTTTCTAGCTATCCACAATTCCAGGCTGGATTTGGGAAACAAAACAGGCAAATTAACACATCAAAATGACCATTAATCTTCTACAGTGTAGACCTGGGCAAATCAAGATGATTAATTTTAACTCTTGAGAGTGTAAAAATGAAACCAAATGGACCCGCAAGGGTCCATTTGGTTTCATTTTTACGTTCTCAAGAGTTACATCTGCTTAACCAACTTAACTGGGGACTACCTGGAACCTGGGGGCAAGTGACCATAACTTGAGGGCAAGTAGAACCTGCCTTGCACTTGCCTGATGGGCAAGTGCCTCGGAGACCTTAGTGTCAACCCCTGAGATATATGCGTCTGCCGAAACAAAAACAGAGGGCCTAATTTTTCATTTAGCTCAAAATGTGCACTTAAAGTTTTCTGTTTTGTAGGCGTCGATGGAGTTAACTTTACTAGTGTTAGGCACACCCGGGTGTGGTTACAATATTCTAATATGATTTTCCCTGTATATTTTCGGGGGTTGCTAATATTTAGATTTTTCAGAGATGTTTGTAATAAAAACACCATTGACAAGGAAGAGATTGTCGCTAACATTATCACCCATTGCTAAACATCATGTTGTAATCGATGTTGTAAGATGACATGCAGGGGTAGACATTAAGGGAAATTTGCCACTGGCCCTTCGGGCCAGTGGCTTTTAAGAATCACTGGCCCCACAACTGTAACCACTGGCCCAGGTAATCGATCCCCATAGTCTGCAAAAAAGACCACCATTTATTAATGCATTAAATGCATTCAAGTTAACAGCACTCTTTTCATGGGGGTCAAAACCAGTAGACCGTTCAGCAAGCTGACCCTTATACAATGCAGAATGCCTAAAATATTTGTGCTAATAAACAAAATATAAATAAAACTTAAACAATTACAAAACAACACCAACATATTGTGAAATAAAAATAATAGGGCATTTTACCACTGGCCCCATCGGGCCAGTATAGGGCGCCATCTGGTGGCCCGCACGTGTTTTCAAACCTGTTTCGGGCCATCGGGCCAATTATAATGTCGACCCCTGACATGAGCATACCTCACACTGTGCAAAAAACATGGAATAATGCGGCTGTGTATATATAGCAGGAAAGTCCTGTTTAACACACCCGAATTGCACCATCTCACTCAAAAGTTTTGTCCTGATCATGTTATGCATGAATTTGAACGGCCCATTTTTGAACGAATTTGGCCAAGACTGGCCCATTTTGCACAAATTTGGCCCAGACCAGCCCATTGTTGCACTAATTCATGGAAATCATGGAAAAATCTTTTTTGTTGCCAAAAAAAAAAAAAAAAAAAAACGATTAGCTCAGACACAGTATATGGCAGAATGAATTCTCCTTTCATTGTCAAAGGCAAATGTGACACGATATGACAAACAAAAGCTGTAGGAATGAGTGGCTGGCACCACTCAAAAATGGTATGGTGACACGTCTATGGAGATGAAAGGGCAGAGAGAGAGACAGAGAACACCTCTGCCATATATACAGCCAACCCCACCCGGTCTATTATAGCTGAATAATCCCCTCTCTCTCTCATTATATCCTGCATGGCGGGGCCGCGGGGTCAGGGGGTCAGCGCCGAGCCGTCCCACGCGGACATTTAGCGGCTCTTAACACAACAAAGAATGCAGATGACATCCCTGTTGCATAAAAAAAGGTTACACGCGCCACGCCACCCCTGAGAGGTCCTACCCCCCCCCCCCCCCGACACACACACACACACACACACACACACACACACACACACACACACACACACACACACACACACACACACACACACACACACAGTTGCTCATTGAGAGAGTTAGAGAGAGATGCAGTCACATAAGGGGGAACTAGAATTTTCCTCCCATGCATGCCGTGGCCTCTAACGGAATGGCTATTTGCCGGGTGGCATGGAGGGAGGAGAATAACAGTTCAAGCCCCACGGGCAACCTTGGATATACCTCCCCCACCACCCCAGTTGTTTTAATGCCTTCTTTATTATTAATACAGCGTGAGAAATGAGAGGCGAGAGGTGAGACACTGAGGGCTGCATGGGTTTTATGGATACATAGAGGTAGAGAGGGACCGAGGGACAGAGAGAGGGAGAGGGGCAGAGAGCCGAGTCGTGAAATAATTTGGATATCCCACATAAACACATGTCGACATTGAGTTCTGAAGAACAGAGGCAATATTACTTAAGTAAGTAAGTAATATCCTAATAAGCAATATAGTAGCAAGCAATATAGCCTTAACACGCCTTTATATTACACTAGAAACAACATTTCAAAGAGATTTTACTGTGTGCCTGCCACTCACCAAGTCTGTGCAACCTTTTGCTTGGGAGTACCATGCTAACATGCAGGCGTTTTAGCCACACAGCGCAGCAGTCTCCAGCAGTTTCATGAGGGGCAAATACAGTAGAGTGACGTGTGGTGGAGTTAAATTCAAACCTGTTTGCAAACAGATACACACTAAAGTTGCCTATATTACCTATATGTATATGTGTATATGAGGCCATCTCTCATGGCCACACACGCACGCACACACGCGTGCACGCAAATGCACAAATCAACCCTCGCCCTCAACAAGTACTTTAACCATATACATATAGATGTACACCAATTTTGTCAAACAACAAAATACAGCTCAAAGTGCGGCGCTGCCACAGGTTTCGCTACTATATCTGCCATTTCCCGCTACTTTTGAAAGGCAGGCAATCGTTCAAATTGACATTTATCATGAACCTGTCCACGTAACCAATTTACCGGTAATTGGATTGTTTGTTTTCAAAAGGCCTCCAAGATTGCTAAGACTCTGTATGGTAGATATATACTGTATACAGTATACATACTGTATATAGTATGTGACTCCTGCCTCCACAATTGACCCGATATAAATTACTTTTTTTGTGATTTTGACTCAGACGTCACCGCCCACTACACCCTTCAAACTCATGGCACTCACGCTTTGGATTTCCAAACTCAGCCATAGAGTGGTGAACACGATGCACCTATAACACAACTGCGGAGGTTGCATTTGGCCTGTGCACTTCTTCTGGGACGCTTGGAGCCTGTGGTCAGGTCGGACCAGCGCACAGAGGCACCGAGTGTTCTTCAAGCATCGTGCACAGCCGGAAGACTCCAAACCCTGCCCAAAAATAGAGTCGACTGCAAACCCCCATTCCGCTCACCCCCTGACTTATACTCAGGCCTTGGCTAACAAATAGTCCCGGCGGGAGTATTTCTTAGCCAATCAGGAAGAGCCCCGCTGAGCTGCCTCTGATTAAGGAAAAAGGGAGGACTGGTGGAGTCAAATGTGGAGGCGGTGAAGGACTATGATTCTAAAAGGGCCACTGTGGTTCCTATGGTTGTCATAGATAATAGATGGAGGAAACTATCTCATAATGGAACGGTCTAAGATAAAGACAAAAAAGAAGGAAAAATAATGCCAATAAATTCTAAGATGTATTGCTTATATACTTTAATGTTAAATAAATAGAAATAAAGACAAAAAAAACAACATTATCACCTGTTCTTTATGCAAACATTATGTTGTAATCGTTATTGGTAAGAACACGCCTCACTTAACATGTGTGTGTGTATGTTTTTTTGTTTGTTTGTTTTTTGTTTCAAGTCTATGGGCTTATGATGTTTGTTTCGAGCCTATTAAAGATAAGCCAAGTCTATCGGGACTCGTTTAGGGTAGTTATGATACAATCTTTTGCTAGTAAAGACTATGGACTGTAAGGTTTGTTAGGGTACACAATGACAATAGAAGACACCATCTCTAAAAGACTGTGATTTGAATTCTTGAACTCTGTCTGTTGACAAGCATGATGCGTCTGTGAAAAAGACTTTGGGCCAACCACAGAAAACGAAGGAGGAAAACAATCACGCGGGAGAAAGTGGGCCAAATGAACCAAACCATCAAGTGCGGTCCGTGACAACTTCAAACACCTCAAAGTCACCGCAAAGTTGTCCGCATTTCCAAAGCCCCTGGGGGAGGACTGACTGACTGACGGAATACACACCACAATTCAATGTTTTGATCTGGCCGGGGGCGCAGCATGGATGCACGATCCGTAGTTTGTACAATTGCGACAAGCATGACAAAGACACAGCCTCCGACACGCGCACATGGAGCTTCATAACACTGGACGTAGAGGAGGGGGAGAAAAGAAAGAAAGGAAAAAGCAAGCTCCGATTTGTACAAGGACTGTTTTGTATAAGGTTCAATCTGCGGAGATAGAAACAAGAACTCAGAGAGAGTACAAAGATACAACATTGTAAGCGATTACGACTTCTCCCTTCATTTGAATCATCGGCAAAGTTGAATTAAGCTATTTATAGAAGCTTTGGAGCAGCGCTGAGAATTATGTAAATTCAAATAGCATATTCTTTCCCGTCGTGCTGGGCTGCAGAATGAGAGGGGGTGGGGGGGCTATAATGTCTTCCATCGTAACAATGAGCAGAGTTTTAGGAACATCTCCATGCAGCAGACCCTGATCTTTGCAGAACAATGCCTTGTTCACAGACAATTAAAACAAAAGACCAGGGCGAGGAGGAGCGTGGGGTGGCGCTGCCTGATGGGTTTCTGCGAGGAACCAGAAATGTCCCTTATGGCAGTGGGTTTTCAACCTTTTTGATACCAGGGCGCATTATTTACTCAGCATTAGAGCCGCGGACCACCATATGAGGACATTTTAGCCCCACACACAGACCCCCAAAACTATCAAGATTTATTTTGCTTTTGTCCACAATTCCAGGCTGGATTTTGGAAACGAAAACAGGCAATCGTACAGATCAATAAACATACAGATTGATCTTCTACAGTACATTCCCCTAGTTGTGTACACGTACACTTGGGGCTAATTCACATGAGGAATGTTTTAACTCAAACATTTTTACGCTCTCAAAGAGTTACAACAAAGAGTTTACATCACCTCTCAATGACAACGGGTTGAAAAACACTGCTTTATGGCATTGGTTGGGGGGGAAGGGGGGGTTTATGACGGCCAAGCAGGCACAGCACTAATCACAGTCCACAGCCGTGAGGTGGCAGCACTAACCCAGGTTGCATCTTTCTTTGATCCAAATTTAATTAACATTGTTCATGTTTTACTCACTCATCTTTAGACAGCCTCCACGTCTGCACTTCCTGAGATCTTCTACTTTGTAATTTTTTGTAATTTTGCGCCTTTGACCAGCACTAGGGCCACGTCCTGGCCTGGAGTGGTATAGCACGGATTGGGTTGAATCTGCTGAACCGTCCAGGGGGCCCCTCAGGGGTGTATACTAGTATAGTTGTTTTCCCCTCTAAGCCAAATCTCTTCTCCGAGAAGAGTTAAAATGTTATCAAATGTAGAAGATAAATAGTAATTTTGATCTTTATGTTTGTCTTTTTTGTTTCCCAAATCCAGCCTGGAATTGTGGACAAAAGCAAAAATAAATATTTAGTTTTGGGGTCTGTGGGGTTAAAATGTCACCAAATGGTTGTCCGCGGCTCAAATTTCAAATAAATAGCGGGCTCTGTTATCAAAAAGGTTGAAAACCACTGCTTTAAGGAAGGGGTTTTCAACCAGTGGTCCTTGAGAGGGTTCCAGGTGGTCCCCAGCTAAGTTGGTTAACCAGATGTAACTCTTGAGAACGTAAAAATGAAACCTAATGGACCCTTGCGGGTCCATTTGGTTTAATTTTTACACTCGCAAGAGTTAAAATATTCATCATCTGAATTAGCCATTTTGGAATGTATGTCTTGCTTGTTTTGTTTCCCAAATCCAGCCTGGAATTGTGGACAAGATAAGTATTTAGTTTTGGGTGTGTGTCATGAAATGGTGGGCTCTGGTATCAAAAAGGTGGAAAACCACGGCTTTAAGGAATACCAAATTTAAAAATAATAACACCAATAAACTCACTTGTTCTGTTGGCTATGTTTCTCTCTATCTCCTGTGCCCTGGCGTTATCTCGCTATCTCACCACGCTTCCCTCAGAAGCTCTCCTACGTGCCTCTGACCAGAGGTATTGAAGGAGGAGAGAATTACAGAATATATCCTTCACATATCTCACCTCTCCTCTGGAGGCCTCTGCTTGGCTTGTAAGGAGTGGAATAAATGCTCTCTCCAGGGCACACTGTAGCTCAACAGAAAAGTTGCAAAACAAGGCAACATAGAGGTGTGTGTGTGTGTGTGTGTGTGTGTGTGTGTGTGTGTGTGTGTGTGTGTGTGTGTGTGTGTGTGTATGTGTGTGTGTGTGTGTGTGTGTGTGTGTGTGTGTGTGTGTGTGTGTGTGTGTGTGTGTGTGTGTGTGTGTGTGTGTGTGCACTTGATCCACACATAATCCATTCCTTGTATTCCATTCCTTGTATAAAAAAGTAAACATTGAAACAACAATGCAAGTGTTGTTTTTTGCAAAACTATTGTATTCTCAATAGAAGACTACACTAAATCCTGTTCTGTTCACAGAGAAACCGTACAACAGGTTGTTTCGAGGGAAGCAATCTGATTGGTTGAAACAGCCTGGTTTGACGCCCAACTGCCCACAGCCCACAGACCGAGTAGAAAAAAAAATACGGGTATTTAATTATGTACTGTACATTAGTGAGGACCGATTACATGAAGATACATTGAAAAACTGGTGAAGTGGTCCTTTGGGTAAAGGACACTTCACCAGTTTAAAAGTCTGCAATTCAAAATGTACAGTCACCAAAGATGTGCTTAAAAGTACTTAAAGTAAATTTACTCATTATGCAAATTATGCTTATTTCAAGATTGCAAATGTATACGAATCTTTTGAAAAATGTGTCACCATGTATTGCAAGCATGTCGATCTGTTATTGCTAAAAATAACTAATAATCAAAACCTACACTGTAAACTGTAGGTGTAAAAGTAGCTGGAAATTGGAAATATTAAAGTAAATTACAACCACCGCAAAAACGTACTTTACAAGTACTGTACAGCGCTTAAGTAAATCTGAATGCACACCGCAGATGAGAAAAACAAACAAACCATTAGTGCAATTTGTGATGCACAAAACAAACACGCGCGCGCACGCACGTGTGTGTGTCGGTGGCGCGCACGCACGCACGGTTAGCCTAATGAGCACACATTTTTCGCGTCCGGCACATAACAAGGACACGAAGCTGAAGACAGGCTGGGGCCAGAATGTCACGAGAGGAGGTGCGCGCACGTGGCGCTTTCGTACGCGTGCGTGCGTGCGCAGCAGTTTATAGCCTACACGTGCGCGTTTTTAAATACCACGTGTCATTCCCTGTCTCTCGCGCAGCACACGCGCGCGCACGTACATGCAAAGAAGAGGAAAAGGTTAATGCAGTTGTGAGAGCGCGAATGACAACGCGGCGGAACAGTCTAGAGTGGTGGAGGGGTATAGCGGGGGCCTGGGGGACTCCCATCCTCCTCTCATCCTCATCCCTTCTTCTTCCAACATACCCCCCCCCCCCCCCTCCACCCTCCCACCCACCGATCCCTGGGCTTTCTACTACAGCAGCAGCGAGCGCCGCAGCACCACCGCGTCCGTGACCTTGGGAAGACCCCGGGAGTCATCCATCGCGGCTCAAGTGCTGGTTAATTAGCGACAGCAGCACGGTTTAGGGTTTAGCTAAATGGCCGCTGGTTTTGGTGCCATAATCAAAACGGCAACGGGCTGACAGGGTGGGGGGGGGGGGGGGGGGGGGGGGGGGGGGGTAATTATATGTCCGGCCTGGCACGGCTTTCTGTGTGTGTGTGTGTGTGTGTGTGTGTGTGTGTGTGTGTGTGTGTGTGTGTGTGTGTGTGTGTGTGTGTGTGTGTGTGCGCGCGCTTTTGATGTACTACGTGCTTATGATCTCTGACAGAAGGCGTATCGGACAAAGGGGAGGGAATGGGGTGTCTGTGTTTCTAAAATTGGCCCTTCACCATTCAAATGAAGCCGTGTTTAGTGTCTGTGTGTGCGTGTGTCAGGGGGGGAAGGGGGCAAGGAGGGTTACCATTCACGTAATACGTTGGTGTGGTGGATAGGCTAACCCGACCAGGCCCAAACCAACCAACACATTTTAGGGTAGGGCCTGGGTCTAATATAATATCTAAAGTAATATCTTTACTATACTTATAACTTAGAAAAAAGTAATAATGTTAGCCTACATTACTTACCACATTAATTACGGAATCAAAGAGTAATATTTTACAAATTGCTTTATTACTTTCCTATTACTATGTTTCCCCCTCCCAGCCACAAAACAATAAAGATGTAAAACACAATCTGTTTGGCGACAGAATGCTCTGTCTGCAGAATGCTGCTGTGGATTTTTGATCTACAAACTACTGCACATCTCTGTTGATGAATCTGTTCTGTTTTCACGTGCAACAACCACATCATTTGTAATAAGTAATGAGGCATGATTCGTCAGAGTAACATGTTACATAAATTACCCATTTTGGCAGAGCAATATTGTTACACTTTTGCTGGAAAAGGCGATGATATTATAGTATGTAATATGTAAATCGTTACTGCTCAACACTGATAATGCCCATTGTGTCCTGACCCTCGATTCGAGTTTCCGACACCAGATTATACAGTAGTTCCTTACACCAGATTATAGCTGCAGCAACATTCTAGCTTTTGACGCTAGATTCTACTGTAGCTTCCGACATAAGATTCTAGTTATTGACACTAAATTATAGTTTCTGATGCTAGGATCTACTTTTTGACACTAGAATCTAGTTTCTGACGCTAGAATCGAGTTTTTGACACAAGATTCTATAGTTTTTGACACTATATTCTATTTTTTTCTGAAAAATCTGTGTTCCTGTGTCAGTGATATGTTCACTGACAAATATGTTCACTGACACAGGAAATATATTTCATGCCAAGGACCACCAGAACTATCCATATTTGTCTGCAGACCCCCCATCTGAAAACATGTTGTTCTAGGGATCCCCCAGATGCAAAATGTTGAGTTAAAAATGTGTGCTTCCAAAATAACATGTTCAGAGATTTGCAGCACATTTTCACAATTTTTCAAAAATAGCAGAACAACAAACTCATGTCGCGCCACTCGGTGGCGCGACATGAGCTTGTTGATCTGCTATTTTTCAACAGATAAAACACCAAAACACGTTCAGGACACTAAGGGTTAAAACAAATGTTATGTTCTGTCTGTCTGCGTATTTATCAGGTCTGATCAGTTATGCCCCAGTTAGGGCCAGTTCATTTTCAGGCCCATTTAGAAGGCCAGAGACTCTCCCCCAGATCAAGACTGATAGGTCTGGTGCCTCTTTTGTGCCAGCTGCCATCAAAGTACACAACAGGAGATGCTAGTCAATTGACTGGTTTTCATGGCATGTATTGGATTGAACTTGACTTTGCACGTCTACAGTTAAAGGACTTTTTTTTTTGTTTTAGGTTGTTATTAGAGAAACTAAAAGATGGGTGTTAATCGTTTTACATTCCTTGCTTTCTTTAGTTATAGGGATGTTTTTTGCCCATTTTGTTTCCCAAATTTCAGCCTGGAATTGTTAACTAAACCAAACGAAAGCTCTTTGGGCCTAAAATGTCCTCGACTGGTGGTCCGTGGCTCCAATTCTGAATAAACAGTGGGCCCGGGTATGTGGAAAAAAAGGTTGAAAACCACTGAGTGTCCAGAGTGTAGACAGAGACGCCTCCCTCCCTCCATTGTCCCTATTGACAATCAACAGCCTCCTGAATGCAGGTTAGGAGTTTAATGGCTCTCCTTTCAGCTCCACATGGCGACCCCAACACACCTCCTCTACCTCCATAATATCACACCACAAGGAAACGCCATGAAAAGACGGAGAGAGAGAGGGCCGAACAATGGGTCGAGAAAGAGAAGACGGAGGGAGGAGGGAAAAAGAATATATATAATACGGCAATTTAGCTAAGTAATTACAGCATTTTACTGTCACCCGACCAGCCACCTAACCCGCAGTCCCGTATGCTGCCAGCGCAGAGAGAAAAGCTAATAATTCAATTTCCCCGGCATCGGTAATTGTCAGCCGTTGTACCTAAAGGTCATATCAGTCACCCGGCAGGGGGAAAGAGGGGGAGAAAAGAGAACAAGAGTGGAGGAAGGTGGTGACGTCCGTCCTCCGTCTTGACACAATCACAAAAGTGCAATTTAACGCGCGACACTAATGGCGAGGTTGAGTGACGTCGTGACGGACGGGTGGAAAGTTGATGTCGTTTGTTTCGGCGGAAGTGTGCGGAAAGTGCTGATATATGTGGCCAAATTAGGATTTTTAAGTTGCCAGGGTTGTCGCTTTCATAGAGTTTGTCACAGGGCTCATCAATTGATGGGTTTCAAACATAGGGGATTTCCATCCAATCTGTGAAAAAAATTACTTGTGCTTAAAAATAGCACGAGGACTTCAGAGTCTGTCGTCGACTCGTCAATACATTTGTAATTGTCAGAGTTTTTCTTTCTTTTTTTTTTTTAGCTATGGTAGTTAGTCATTTCTTAAGCTATAGACTTGTCACACATACACCCTTACTGTCCTGTCTATAGTGAAACAATAAGTTCATCGTTTAATACCATAGACTACTTCTTGGCTGCTACTGAATAAAGCAAGTTTCTGTGTGAATCTACAACCTGTTTGTAGGCCGATTTCACACACACACACACACACACACACACACACACACACACACACACATGCACACACGCACACACGCACACACGCACACACGCACAGACCCCTTGTATTGTTTATGTCTTAAAATATACCAGTTCCATATGATTTAAGCGGGAACAAGACGGACATTTAATCCCATAGACTACTTCTTGGCTCCTACTGAATAAAGCAGGTTTCTGTGTGAATATTAATGACCACCAGGATTAAGCAATATTACACAATTATTAAAACAAACATTACAATGATACAAGAGTTACCCTTAAAAAGATAATCACGTTCCTTCTATGATGAATGTAGTGACTACGACCACACATGTCTCAAGAAACTTGTTAGCCTACACTGTGCAAAAAAACATGGAATAGGGCTGTGTGTATTACATGAACAAAGATAAAAACACCAGCTGTTAGGGTTAACTTTTATTGAAAAATAGCAGGTGTTCGTGGCTCAAAGCGCGCCACAGAGTGGTGCGCTTCCATTTTCCATTTTTGCTATTTTGTCCAGAAACTATATTGGATAGAGTGCAGAAAATCTGCAGGGTAGGCTCATTTTGGTTTGCAGTTTTGGTTACACTACTTGCATGTAAAATGCAATAATATTACAGTATGTAATATGATTTATGGTTTTCTGGTTAAAGGAGCTATCAGTGATTTCAGTGACTTGGGGAAAAGAAGAAGAAGAAGAAGAAAAAAAACAGTCCACCGTCAATAAGGTATGCACATGCACACACTCCATCAACAAGGCCTGTGTATGCAGTGGAAAAATATGTGACATTTATTTTTTAAAACAATATTTTAGGATATAGGAAAACTACTGGGTGGAGAGGTTTGTCCATCATGTTATGCTTGGCTGTGATTGGACCACATCAGTTTGAGGAGGCGGGTCTTATGAAAAGGTCTGTTGTAGATCAGTGTTTAACAACCAGTTTGTAGGCCGAGTTCACACACACACACACACACACACACACACACACACACACACACACACACACACACACACACACACACACACACACACACACACACACACACACACACACTTTGTATTGTTTGTCTTAAATTATACTAGTTCCATGTGATTTAACAAGATTCTTTCATTTTATATAAAAAAAAAAGGCTGGGATTAAACAACCGAAAAATATAATTTATACAAATCGGGAATTAGTAAGGCACCCCCCCCCCCTCTCAAGCCACACATAACATTCCCACAAACAGTTTCTTTGGTTGCATATTGAGTCGTTTGGTTACGTGGCTTTAGAATGCATTTCGTGTGTCCCCCCACCACCACCCCCCCACCGTCTCTCCTGGTAAAATAGGGCCGCATAAATAGTAGACAAAATCAATAATACATGGGACGGAGTGCTGCGCGCGCTTCTGAAGGTGTGGTGGTGTCAAGACTGCGAGGAAGGGGGTGGGGGGGTTGGGGAGGGGGCACGGTGAGCCTTTGAAGTAATTGACTAATACAGTAGCGGGTATTAAAGTGGTGGAGTGCCAAACGGGAGCAGGCAGCCGGTTGACCCTGAACCACTTTGGGCTAATCTAGCATTCAATCCAGCGTGTAATGACTGTCAGAGCTGTCAATCCTTTGGACTCTATAGCCTCTGTCTCTCTCTCTCTCTCTCTCTCTCTCTCTCCCACACACACGCACGCACGTGCACACACACACACACACACACACACACACGCAAACATATAGTCAGCACACTTGTGCATGTAGACAAGCGCATGAAGGCAATGCATGCGACACAAAATGTGTTTTAGCTGAACCCTCGTGAAAATAAAAAATATATACTGTATATAAAACAGTGAAGGAAAACACACACACACACACACACACACACACACACACACACACAGTCTAAGAGGGCTAGTCGATGAAAAAACAGGCCGGCGGCTAAATTGCTGAGATCCGAGGCTTTCCAGGTCAATTCTAGATCTCCACTTTGAGACGCCAACAGTGAGTAAGTGAGCAGATCTATCAATTTAACTCCACAGAGCGTCACAAATGCGACGCGTTGTGACTCAGAGCACGGGCCAGAGAGCTGTATACAAACACGCATCTGAATGTAGCGGGGATTGCCCTGGAACCAAATTTGGAATTCATAATGTCATAGCCAGTCATGGTTGACATCATAGTTGTGCACAAAGTCCACATTTTTGGTTAGCGGTCGGCTGGGTCAGAGCCATCTAGAGGAAGAGTTGCGACATTCATTGTAAGGCGAACAGCCCAGGCATGTGGTTCATGCAGAGCTGAAATGCTGACAAACTCGAGTTGAAATGCATTGTTTTCAATGAGAGGGGTGCAAACAAAAGCTGTTTACAGAGTATGCAAAATGACAATTAAATCTCTATAATGTTTAAAGGGTGATTTCACCCATTTTCAACATTTGGGAGTCTAAAGAAGTCCATTAACATGGTGAAAATACATCTGGATGATGTCATCAAGATGTTCCACCTTGTTAGTGGTTTTCTTCAGTCCTCCATTTCTTGGGAACACAGAATGGCGGAACTTTTTGTTATCTTGTCCACCCAGCACCTCTAGGGTATACTAATGACATATTGAAAATGGGTGGATTTCCCCTTTAAGTTGACTTACTTAGACTTAGTTCCTCCCATTCCTATTGGAACATTGGGCGACAAGTCTTCTCCACTTGCTCCGGTCTGTAGTCTCTAAGATCTTCCTTGGCTGTGTGTCTCCACGTCTTCTTTGGCCTCCCTCTCTTCCTCTTTACACCTTCTGGCATCTAGTCCATCGCCAAAAGAACAACCTAAAATAAAAGCGATTTATAGACATTAATGCTGAACTACTGCATGGGTCCAATGCATTTCTGCCTATACTTCCTAGCTACAGTCTCGCAAAATGCTCCCAATCGCGGGAATGTCAGTTCTTAACAGCTTGTGAATGAGGTTCTAGAGAAACCAGTATTCTGCTCTTTCAATGTGTCAATATAATTATATATT
The DNA here is from genome assembly GCA_039105355.1 of Benthosema pterotum. Classification (NCBI taxonomy): domain Eukaryota; kingdom Metazoa; phylum Chordata; class Actinopteri; order Myctophiformes; family Myctophidae; genus Benthosema; species Benthosema pterotum. The sequence continues at coordinate 35,089,809 of CM076987.1, forward strand.
GTTTGCAAATCATAAGGCAAAGTATCGGAGACGGGCGATGTGTCTTTAATTTGCCTGCATCGATAATTTGTTCACAAGGTCGCTTGGTTGGGTGGACCGCCTTGATTGGCTGGTCAGTTGATGATGTCATGGTGATGTCATTAAATACATGTAATGCAAATGCAATGAGCGAGATTACTATGTAAACCAGGCAGAAATGTAGGCGCATACCCAAATATGGATATGGGAAGCAAACCACACACTTGCCCTCTGCTTGCTCACTCTGCTTGAGCACAAGTTGGGCAGCAAGGCCTGGGGATTAGGTTCCACAAACTACTGTGTATCCCTCTGTTGGCTGTTCTATTTTCGCATGTAACAACAATCTGTAATTTGTAATTTGTAAATAAGTAAGGAGGTGTGTTTTGGCGGAGTAACATTTTACACACTTAACCTTTTTGGCAGAGCAATATCGTTTAGAACAACTTTTGCTGGAAAAGGTAGAAATATTACAGTATGCTGAATAAATGGTGTGCCCTGGCATCAAAAAGGTTGAAAACCACTGCGTTATATAGTTCAGCAACAGGCCATATCACTCAAAATCACTCAAAGAAATATCCATTTCGTCAGCTGGATTGACCATCGTATATGCACCATTTCTAAGTTTATCAAAAGGGGGCCGATTCATATCTTATCAACCTAACCGGACATTAAACGTGCGTTCTGGTTTTAGGGCCCCCAAATATGGATGAGGGTCTACGATGCGGAGTCCTCCATCACGTCTCGACTCGCCACAAAATGTCACACGGGGGGGACAGGGGTGTGGGAGGGACGGGGGGGATAGAGAGAGGGACAGAGAGAGAGAGAGAGAGAGATAGCTGAAAGTGAGAGAAACAGAGGCACTTCACAACACTGTCATTGCCATTCATAATACGCATTGGCGTATAAAGAGGGCCATTAGGGGCCCCAACCTGGGAGCCATTAAATCATTTTAAATCGTTGTAACATCCCATTAGTGTCAGTGCTGGGACCACATAATAGTCTGTATTAAAGAGATCACCGCGTTTAGGACTGAGCCCCGCCGCGCCGCGCCACGCCGCCCGGTGCGGCAGCAGCAGGCCTCAGCCCTCCTCCTCTCCTCTCCCCTCTCTCCTCCGCCGGCCCCTTATTTCCTTTCCTCGCCCGCAGCCCCGCATCAGGGGCGGATCTAGGTATGGGCATTTAGGGGGGCAATGCTCCCCTAAATGCCCAGTCTGCCCCACCAAACATGACGGCATACAAAACAACCCAAGATATTTCAAATTAAAGTGCTGCTTATATTTAAAATTATTTGAAACACTATACTGCTACTAACTAACTACAGTTGTGTCACCAACTAAACCAACAGCATTTCATCATTGAAAACAGAAAACTCTCTGAGTCAGACCTTTAGCTTCATGCATGCTGCGTGTCTGTTGCAACTTCAACAACAACTGATGTTATTATTGATGCTTTACTTTGTCTAATACGAGTCCTGTAACTGAAAATGGTATGGGTGCGGCTTCATGATGAAGCCGCCCCCATACCATTTTCTCCTGCCCCCCACAATTGGGAAATGTTACATCTGCCCCGCGTATCCCAAGGATGCTGAGCGTCCCGCCCGAGCCTCGGCATAGCACAAAAAAACCCTCCAGACCTCAGGGACATCGGGGGGAAGGTTTCAACCGAGGGCTACTGAATAAGGAAAACGCACCTATAGCACCCCAATGAATTAGACATGATGCTAGGGGTCTCTGTAATAGCCCCCCGCATTATGCGGTCTTTAGCTGCAGTCAGTAGAAGGCGGTGAGGGACTGGGGGGTATGGGGTGGGCGGGGGTCACACTTGTGTATATGGTCACAAAAAAGGAAATAGACAATGAGAAAGTTCATAGCTCTTTGGATCGCGTTCGCGGCATGCCTGTCGAAACGGTGGCATTTCGCATAGTTATCAGTTGGTGTACAGTGTACTTGAGACTGTGGAGGATCTTTCATTGCTAAAGCTTTGTTGAAACAAGAACAGTTCGATGCCATAGCTAGGGAAAATTAGCAATATTTTTGGACCATCTGTGAAAAAATTTACTACCAATAGCTTTCTTCACCAATGTGTTCTGATGGGTGTCTAGAATCACCTCTCAATTAGTGCAAGCCCAAATCCCATGGGAAAATCCTGGAGAGCCAATCAAAGTTATGGAGCACAGAGTGCTTGGTTGAAAAATATGAACAAAAATTAAAAGTCTCAAATGAAATTGTGGGGTGTCTAACTAGGGGTTTTCAGGGGTGCTGAATCCATTCCAAACATTAGTTTTGGATAAAAATGTATCCCTGGCCATATAACCTATATATGTTGGTTATTTTGCTGTAAAAAACACCCAAAAAATGCTGTCCGCTTGACAAATAACCATTTAATATAAATATTTTTTACTTTAGAGTGGATATTACTGCCTCAAATGTACCTACAAAACTGCCCAAACTCATAAGCTACAATTTGAGCCCAAGATGACCTCTCTGTCTAGAGAATTACTCTTTCTGTGGCCAAAAGTCTGCACTATACCTCAAATCGACATTTTCAGTCTATAGCCTTCCAGATGCCTAGAATAGGTTGTGTTCTCCAACTACTGCCATAATAATCACCCATCAAATGAACTTGCATTGCAGTCTAGTACATTACAGTTACAGTACAGTTGTCTACAGCATGGTACAGTATAGCCTGCTGTACAGTACAGTAAGGTACAGTAAGGCCTGATGCAGTATAGTACAGTACAGTACATTAAAGTACAGTGCAGTAAGTTGCAGTACGGCCTGCTGCAGTACTGTACCAGGGGTTGACACTAAGGTCTCCGATGCACTTGCCGATCGGGCAAGTGCAAGTCAGGTTCTACTTGCCCTCAAGTCATGGTCACTTGCCCACCAAAATATATCGTAAATGTTGCATTTAATTTACTTTCTTTACTTTTTTTTAAAGTCACAATCAGCTACAGTAAATATTCAACTTGTCAGTGCTTCCCATGGTGGTCACAGACTCAGGGGTCTGTGACCCAAGCAAAATGATAGTTTGGAACCAAATGGACCTGGGAGAGATAGCTAGAAAGCAGGGAAAGATGCAGAGGCAGATTGAATGACCACCTTCAAGACAAATATATCTCATGTTGTGTTATAGTGTTATAGTGTTATAGTGCTATAGTCGCACACTTGCCCGATCGGGCAACCAGGTAGCAGTCTGCACTTGCCCGACCCCTTTTTTTTTACTTGCCCCGGGCAAGCGGGTAAGTGTTAGTGTCAAGCCCTGCACTCACACACATACATGTGGATGCAGACAGTATAATACCTGAGGCCGATTCCGCACTGTGAGAGGACAATGACGATAACATAATACATGAAAAAATAATTTCCAACCAGTTCCTTTCCTCTCCCTCATGCGCCCCGGCTGGCCAGAGGGAGGCAGTATAGAGGATCAGGATTACTGCATGTTTTTTTTGTGAGGGGGCCACTGCCTACCCTAGGTGACATGCGGAGAACAGAACATCTCCTACACCAAAGGATTTTTCTTCCCGATGCGGTGCCTAGTGTCTGCAGACCCGCAAATCAATTATTACACGTAGGCACATTGAAAATAATAAAACAGCCAAAATAATGAAGCCAAATAAATGCGAACACTTGCAGTAATGTACCGTATCATGATGCTTTAGGACTTTTGGGGTAAATAACAGTGAAAAGGGCGTGTGTCCCACTCAGGGCCCCCTGGGTCTGGGCCCAACATGCCCGTTGGATAATCCTCCCCTGTCTCAACACAGGAACGTAAATTGGCAACCCAACCAAGGCTACCTTCTAGCTGTGAGAAGCTACAGACTGCACACCTACATGCATATACTCACTCACTAATCATTAACCATAATAATGACTATTCTTCTTTCGCGATATGCAGGAAAATCCTCACAATGCGGATTACTATGCACTAGCGTCATTTACAATGGGTGCGTGGGTGCGTGGCACCCATGGGCCCCATCGCCACTCTAGGGGGGCCCCGAGGCCCAAACAGACTTTTTTCCTTCTCCTTTTATTAAAATATATCTTGTCGCGTGGGGCCCACGCGAGCAGCATACGGGAGATGAGCTAATGTCACTTTACTTTCATCTAAAAAAGTGCGGTGAACAGCAACCTTATTACAGTCAGACGTACAAAGACGGCTAGTGTCAAAGCTGCGACATTGAGGCGTCAGAAACTAAGCGCTCGAGAGCTGTTTGTGCAGCATGTTGTCCCTATTTATTGTCCCGATCCTCAATAGAAGTCTATGTAGAATGGCCGCCCTTGGACTGGCCACTTAAAGAGAACGGAGTTGTCGCTGCTGCGCTACTCTGTGCTTACCTTTAGAAAGTCCGCCGAGATTTTTTTGAGATTGCAATCTAAAAACTCTCAGGCCATTCTCACCCGATTTCAATAATTCCAAGTGTGGTCCAAGTATATCCAAGTATATTTTCATTTGCTATATAGGTCATGCGTTTATAGTATGCATTTATCACACAAAAGGAGAGGGGAAATTTTCGCATTTTCTCCATGCACTGTCTCTGTGCCCCGTGCCGTGCATATCGGGGATTCCCCGTTCTTATAATATGGAATACGACACAGCTGTGTATACTGAGCTAATTACATGATCTCAGTCTGTTTGCACAGTATAATCTATTTTACTCTATATATAATCAATTATATTTATAAAATATAATCTTAATATAATCAAGAGCTATTTATAAGTCCTCAATATAAAATCACAAAGAGCTTAATATGCTTATATTATGTGTTTATCATATCTTTTAATTTAGCTTTAAAACATAGGTGACAGGAACTGTAACCAAATAACAATCCTACTGACTCTAGCCTACTGATTAAAAAACAGCCACTGCAACCATATAATCTATGGTAGGATATGTTAATCACTTATCATGTGTGGCATAGCCCTAAATGTTAATATATTTTAGTTTTTTCTAGGGTGGGATGTCTGTATTCATCTATCAAAATACATTTATCTAAATACATCCATTCATCTTCACCTGCTTATCCATAGCATGGTTGGCTGATTGGTGACTCTTGTTATAATTTTCTGGCTATTCAACCTTATAATGTAATGTTGCTTGTTGATTTTGACGAGAATAGGCCGTAAAAGAGAGCCTTCCCAAACGATCCAAATTATCTGACAAACACCTCTGCGCATGCATGTGTGAGCGCACGCTGAGAGGGCCCTTTTGATATCGGCACCCATGGCTGATGAACCCTAATGTCGCCATTGTTACTATGACTAGCATAAAACAATCTACTGTAATTGTGAGGATATTTAGTCGTATACCGTATGCGTGTACTGTATTGCGCGCGCGCACACACACCCACACACACACACACACACACACACACACACACAGGGGTTGACACTAAGGTCTAAGGTCTCCGAGGCACTTGCCCATCGGGCAAGTGCAAGTCAGGTTCTACTTGCCCTCAGGTCATGGTCACTTGCCCCCCAAAAATATATTGTAAATTTTGCATTTAAGTTTACTTCCTACTTGGGTGCTTTAAACCAGGGGTTTTCAACACATGGTCCCTGAGAGGGTTCCAGGTGGTCCCCAGCTAAGTTGGTTAACCAGATGAGTCAGAGCAAAAGACTGTCATTTTCTTAATTTTGCTCTATTATGCAAGAGGGTCCTCTTTCAGTATGTTAAAAGATTTAACTTTCAGGTATGTATCTGAAAGAGGGCTCATGAGAACAACCCAGAAATGCAATCATCTCTTGACCACAGGTTTCATTTGAACTCAGAAAATGGCAAGCTAGAGCCTTTATGGTTTGAAGAAGGTGACGTCATCCCAAAGCCCTCATTGATATTGTCTGAAGAAGGACAGACAAGGATGATGTAGAAGAAATTCATATACATGATGATGATGAAGAGGATGAGGAACATGAATATGATGATTAATCCTAAAGTAGTTGATAGGTAAACAATGATAGTGAAGGTGTCAAATATGCCATGGCATAACAATAATTATTGAAACAGCTATAATATGTGCATATTTGACTTTATATATTGTGTGAATATCAATGAAAAGCAATTGTTTTCCTTCTGTACTATTTACAATTCATGTTTCTACCTTGAGATGGCAGTAGTTGGAGAACACAAGCTATTCTAGGCATCTGGAAGGGTAGTGACTGAAAATGTTATCATCTTCGATTTGAGGTATAGTGCAGACTTTTGGCCACAGAAAGAGTAATTCTCTAGACAGAGAGGTCATCTTGGGCTCAAATCGTAGCTTATGAGTTTGGGCAGTTTTGTAGGTACATTTGAGGCAGTAATATCCACTCTAAAGTGAAAAATATTCATATTAAATGGTTATTTGTCAAGCGGACAGCATTTTTTGGGTGTTTTTACAGCTTAATAACCAACATATATAGGTTATATGGCCAGGGATACATTTTTATCCAAAACTAATGTTTGGAATGGATTCAGCACCCCTGAAAACCCCTAGTTAGACACCCCACAATTTCATTTTAGACTTTTAATTTTTGTTCATATTTTTCAACCAAGCACTCTGTGCTCCATAACTTTGATTGGCTCTCCAGGATTTTCCCATGGGATTTGGGCTTGCACTAATTGAGAGGTGATTCTAGACACCTATCAGAACACATTGGTGAAGAAAGCTATTGGTAGTAAATTTTTTCACAGATGGTCCAAAAATATTGCTAAATTTGTTGAAACCCTAACAGTTCGATGCCATGATACTTCAGCCCCTTGCCCTGTTACCCTTCTTTAAAACAACTGCCCTCTCCAGAACACGCATGTAGAATTTGCTATGGTGAAAAGAATGCAAATGCCACTCCTTTCCATGCCACAAATTGCTTGGCCACAACATCACAAATATACCCGTCAGTCAGTGTCATTTCAAAGTGGTGTGAGTAATCCCCTCTGTACAAAAAAAGGAAACAAACTAGAACCTGGCAACTCCCGCCCTGTTTCCATCCTTTGTTCCACCTCAAAGGTTACAGAGAGATTAATTCATGAACAAATCAGCAGATACCCAGACAAGTGCCGTTTGAATTCCAATTCTGGCTTCAGAACATCTCACTCCACTGACACATGTCCATTGTATTTGAACGACTACATTATAGGTAGAGGTAGACACGGGAAAATACTGTGGCATGGTCATACTGGACCAAAAAAAAAAAAAAAAAAAGTTGGACACTGTAAATCACTCATTAACAAGCTCAAGGCAATTGGTTTTGATCATCATTAAACTAGAGGAAATGCTACTTGGAGGGAAGAGTACAAATGGATGCCATCAAAGGAAACCAAACCAAAAGAGTTTCCTTGACTCTAGTGGGAGCCCTAATCCAGCCTAACTTTGACTGCTTTGTGTAATAGCAGGGTGCATTGATGACATCATTATGAGGCCAAAACAATCAGATGAGCTGTTCCTGGGAGCAATTCCCACATATGTGATATGAAAGCCTGATTATCTGCACATGAGGAACTCCACATAGTCCAACATTTTATTTAACTACCCTAGTGTCAACCTCTCACCCCTGTGTCGGATTTGTAGCCAGAGTGGCCAATGTGTTGCGTGTTGCTACACATCCTCATGCCTAAAAGGCAAAACTTGCCTTTTATCCAGACCATGGATAAAAGGACCATGTCGCCTTCTGAGACCCTCGTAAAAGGACTTCTATGCCTTTTCTCTAAAAAGGCGTTCCGTGCCTTTTCCGTCAGAAGGCATAATGCAATTAGTGATTTATCGGCAACACCTGGGGTATGAAGGAGCGCTTGTTTTATCTGCCGGCTACTACTAGTAGGGCGGGGCGAAGGAAGTTTTACTGAGGTTATGGTTAGGGTTAGGTTAGGTTTAGGCATAGGTTTACTGAGGTTAAGTTTAGGGTTAGGATTAGGTATAGGCATAGCTTAGGTTTACTGGGGTTATGTTTAGGGTTAGAGTTAGGTTAGGGTGAGAGTTAGACGGTGCTTTATGCGGTAACTAACCCTAAACATAACCTCAGTAAAACTATGCTTCGCCCCGCCCTACTAGTAGTAGCCGGCAGATAAAACAAGCGCTCCTTCATACCCCAGGTGTTGCCGATAAATCACTAATTGCATTATGCCTTCTGACGGAAAAGGCACGGAACGCCTTTTTAGAGAAAAGGCATAGAAGTCCTTTTACGAGGGTCTCAGAAGGCGACATGGTCCTTTTATCCATGGTCTGGATAAAAGGCAAGTTTTGCCTTTTAGGCATGAGGATTTGTAGCCAGAGTGGCCAATATCACCCGATAATGACAAATAAGCGTCGATTCTGATACACATACAGTATTTGCCGATACCGATATGGCAAAAAACGGCTGATCCCATACTTTTTCTGATACCAATAAAGCAGAGGTTTTCAACCTTTTTCATAGCAGGGCCCAATACTTTTTTTGTGCTGATTTTGATGTTGAGTTTAGGACCCAAAATAAAAGGATCTTCAAGTTTGTGTCCACAATTTAGATAACTGGCAAAATGTTGGTCAAAATAACTTTATTTTTAATCCTTCCACCTTTTCTAAATGTCTACATTCTTAAAAAATGAAGTACATTCAGAAGTTTAAATATATAATCCAGGCCTTGAGGGCGTGAAATGAAACCAAATGGACCCTTGGTTTAATTTTACGATCTCAAGAGTTACAGATCTATGAAGGGTCCATTTGGTTACCAACTGTCCTTCATTTAGCTGGGGACAACCTGGAATCGCCGTGGCCCCCGAACCACTGGTTGAAAACCACTGCGATACAGTATCGGGACATCCCTCACACACACACACACACACACACACACACACACACACACACACACACACACACACACACACACACACACACACACACACACGCGCAACCCCCTCCCAAGGCAACTGTGGACTAATTGTGGGCCAGTTGGAACTCTCGGAGGACACAATGGGGATGCAGTGCCCTAGACTAGTACTCTTATGTTTCTTTTTTTCCCCTCTTCATCACATGACACAGGATATTCTAGGCCTTTCTCTCCCCACTCCCCTCACGGCCACTGCCCCCCCCCCCCCGGCCCCCCGGTGCACGGCGTCACTTTTTGTTTATTAGCGTGGGATCCCGAGGCCTGTTGTTTATTCATAAGCCATTGTTTTCGAGGCGGCGTGCCGCGCAGTGGCGGCGGCGGTAGCGGGGCTGTGGAGCTCCGTGCGCCGTTGGTTTCTATTTTTGAGGGGCCTCCGTATTTGTCAGCTATGAGCTGTCGCGGGGGCAGGCATGGCATGCTAACGCCGCTCGCCTTTTTTTTCCCGCCCGGCACCTCCAGAGACTCCCGCGGCTGACAGGGAACATTCTTCTCACCGTAATGAAAACTAAACACACACGTCCTTTTTCCGAGCCGTCTCTCTTTTTCTGTCTTACAGAGAGAGAGGCCCTCTGCCTCTCTCTCTCTAATCCACTCCTAGCTGCTTCCCATCCCTCCTTCTCCCACCTTCTTCTTCTTCTTCATGCCTGACACCTTGGCCAATGGGATTTGTCCCCGTGCCCACCGGTTGTCAGCCACGCGACAGCCAATGAGCAATCAAAGACGGTGACCGGCGGCTGAGACAAAAGGAGGAGGAGGAGGAGGAGGAGGAGGAGTGGGCGAGCGGTGGCTGCTGCCGTCGCACCTCGGTAGCACGGGGCGGACGGGGGGGGGGCTTCGCATGTATAATTAAGCGAGGGATAGAGAGAGGAAGAGAGAGAGGGAGAGGGAGGGATCCAGGGGCCACTTTATCTTCCCCCCCCTTAATGGTGATCCTGCCGGGCTTCCATCAACACGTAGGGTCCCCCACAGGCGCACTCCCGGGGTCACCGTACGTCGTCCCCCAGTTGTCATTGTTTGGCGCGGGGTCTCTCTTGCATTGCGGCGGGAGGGACCCCGGAAGAAGGAGAGAGAGAGAGAGAACACAGACCATGCCAGTTCCACAATACTCCCCTCCACTACCCCCCCCCCCCCCCCCCCCTTTGGCCCACCGGGCGTTGATCCATTCATCACGGCTTTGTTCCTCTAGGAACTCGGAGGGCATGCTTGCGGGGTCCGCAACGCGCGCTATTTATCATCCGACTGCAGAGGGAAAAATAGAGAGATAGTGAAGAGATGCATACATCACGTGGAGTTTTTTTTCCCCCTCGAACAACCCACCACCCCCCAAAAAACAGCCTTGACGTAATTATCGCAGGTTGGGCCCTCCCGTCCTACAGGGTCACCCACGGGGGTCAGCGAGGGGGACGGCACAGTCGCCTCAGCGCGTGATTTATAGGATCGATATTCTCGCGAGTAATCGCTGCATGAATCCGATGCAGTCTGAACGCTGATCACAGGATCAACAACAAAAAGGACTCCGACTTGTCATTATTAGACCCGGAGTCGGGCACAGGGAGCGACAGGGAGCGATAATGGTGCCATCAGTGCACCCTGCTATTACACAAAGCAGTGTGCATTGAGGACACCTTTATGAGGACAACACAATCATCCGTTCCTTTTTCCAGTCTTCAGTTCCACTTTGTTTACAACATTCACCATTGTTGATGGTAAGGAATGTCATGGAATGAAAACAAGCTTGGCTTTATCTAGCATCAGTATTATTTAGCACTAAATAAAGCACTAAATATTTAGCACTAAATAAAGCCTGGAGCACTTTAAAGTGAGTTGCGAGCCCCTTCTCTTTTTTGTCTACGTTTACTGTATTTTTGCAGTTTTTGGCTTAGCACCATTTGGTGATGTGCATTACCTTTTTAACTTCTCAGGAGTGGTGAGACTAAAACCATGATGAACAAGCTTGAAGGACATATACAATATGGTATTAAGTATTAAAACAATTTTGAGAATTTGTGTTATTTGCACTTTTTAAAAATAAATGCAGTTTTTATCAGCTGGTGAAGAGCTGGAGGCATCACGACGACAGCGCCTCAGTCAAATCCGGTCGCATATAGATACTGTATATTTATCCAGTATATATAGAAGAGAGAAACATTTTTTTATTTTAAGGTTGTGCAAAGGCCAGTGTCAATAATTAATTTTCCGGCGTGACTTCCAGGCTTCACTTCACTTCACTTTTTTTTTTTTTTTTTGAAAAACAGGCTGGTGGGATGCTGTTAATATATAACGACGACACTGCAGAGATGTGTATCTTCCTCTTTTTTATTCCTCCCCTTTGATTTTTTCCTCCCCACAGCCATGGGAGAAATCAACAGCTACACCACACAGCTGCTATATGTATACCGAGGCCTGAGTCTGTCCCTGTGTTCTGGTCAAATGCAACGAGAACGTCGAAGATGGATTTAATAGCGAATCAATAAGGTCAGCCGATGAAGTACTGATGACTCTTAATCTAGCTAATCCCATACAGTGGAATGCTGGAGAACAGGCAGGAGGAGCGAGTGCACCTTCCGGACAGTGTTGCCAACTGCCAAAATACAAAATGCACATGCAATCCAAAATATGTACACACACACAACACACACACACACACACACACACACACACACACACACACACACACACACACACACACACACACACAACACCACACACACACACACACACACACACACACACACACACACACACAGTTACCCGCTAGCCAAGAGGAAGGTCTTTGAGCTGTAATAAAAACAGGCTAAATCAGAGCACTTGTTTGAACCAGAAAACCCCCAGACCACAGAAAATCTATTGAATGTGAAAAGTTCCATTTGTTTGTGTGCGATTGAGCTCAGAACCCCCCCAGAAAATAAGGAAAAAAATACAAAACCTTTTGTTTTAATGTCACAATCCTTTTAATAGCAAAATAAACTGTAAAATAGTTTAAGCGTGAAGGGTTTACCATGTATAAAATGGAGCCCTTTGTCTCTCACTCTATCTCTCCATCTCTCTCTGTCTCTCTCTCTCTTTCTAAATATGGACAGGTCATCTTCGGGACATAAAATGCGACGCAATCCTGCATTAACATTTATGCCCAAAAGTCATCTATTATTAAATATAATTTGAGAGTGACAAGCTCAAAGTGACATTAATGGCGGTAACGAGATTGATATACTTAGACTAGAAGTTAGACATGTGCCACACGCGCGGGCACTGCAGCACATGCGTGCATGGGCACACGCGGGCGTGGGCACGCATACATGCACATACACAGGCACACACACATAAGGTGGGAGGGGGGCTCTCTACCTATACACTCGGATGACACTCAAATTTAAAAACCAAATACATATTCATCAGGACGACTGTGACAGTGAATGATGAACATCAAATTACTACTATTAGGGAGTGATTTTGGAAAACGTGATTCATAGACGTAATCCCCGCACATAATTCATACATTGATTATCACATGGCGCTGCCTAAATGATATGCTGCTCTCTACTCTCCGCCTCTCCTTCTAAAAAAAAATATCTCCTCTGGTGTGCCTGATTGCCGGAGGTTTATCCAATATGTATAATGGCATCGATCACAATAAGCAACAGTCATATTTGACAAAACCGACACTAATCACTGTTGGAGTCCTATTATTGAACACACACACACGCCCACACACAAGGCTTCTTATATTGTCTATATAAATACATTCATGAATCATGAACTTGCCGACTGGCTGTAATTATCGTGCAATTTCTTTCTTACAGGGGTTTCTTGTGATCCCAAACTTTCCTTATGCTTTACGTCAAGGGTTTTCAACAGGTGGTCCGGGGACCACCAGTGGTCCTTGAGAGGGTTCCAGGTGGTCCCAAAAATGAAACCAAATGGACCCTTGCAGGTCCATTTGGTTTCATTTTTACGTTCTTAGGAGTTAAAATAATCATCATCTTCATCAGCTCAAGTCTACACAACAAGAAGATTAATGGTCATGGACAGAAGCAAAATAAATCTTTATGTTTTGGGCTCTGTGGGGCTAAAATGTCCACAAATAGTAGTCCGTGGCTCAAATGCTGAATAAATGGTGGCCCATGGGATTAAAAAGGTTGAAAACCCCTGCTTTACGTGATATAGAAAACCTGGTAGTTTTCAAGATTCTGAAGTCTGCTGGTGAAGGCTTTTGGCCTACCACAAGGCCCCAGACCTGATTTGCTGCCATGCAGCCAATGAGAAGACATACACCACGCCTGGCTAGTGGCTACGCCATACCTGTCGGAGAATACCAGCCAAACACTGCTGGGGCTAAAAACGACTAGCAGTCATGACAGATGTGATGAGGTCAGCACATTTTGGGCAAGTGTAGCTGTGGCTATTTTTAGCCCAAGGTGTGCTTTTTAGTGGGAAGGGGGGGGGGGGGGGGGGGGGGGTAATGCTTGGAATGGATTAAGACATTGGTTTTCAACCTTTTTGACCTTATTCAGTATTTGAGCCACAGACCTGCACCATTTGATGACATTTCAGCCCCAAAGACGTAAAACTAAAGAATTCCTTTGGTTTTGTGCACAATTCCAGGCTGGATTTTGCAAACAAAACAGCGTAGACTTGTTAATTAAATAGTGCTAATTCAGATGATGAATATTTTAACTCTGCAAGGGTCCATTTGGTTTCATTTTTACATTCATTCTCAAGAGTTACATCTGGTTAACCAACTTTCCATCATTTAGCCTGGGGACCACTTGGAATGCTCTCAAGGACCACTGGTGGTCCTTTAGTCCTTGTTTCTCAAATCCAGCCTGGAATTGTGGACAAAAACAAAAGAAGTCTTTCGTTTTGGGGTCTGTGGGGCTAAAATGTCCGTGGCTCAAATGCTGTATAAATGGTGGGCCCTGGCATCAAAAAGGTTGAAAACCACTGTACTATACTGTACTTGCAGGGATATGTGGCCCTCATACATAGTAATACAATACACACACACACACACACACTAATACAATACACACACACACAGACACAGCTTCCCTCTTAACCAGAGATGAGTATGACGAGGAAGAAAAGGCACGGCGTCCCAATCAATATGGAGGAAAATCAATTAGAATGTGTTTGCATGTACGGATCGACACCTTGAGTCATCAGCCAACATCGACCCGCCTCCGCCGTGATCTTCATGAAACCCATTTGTTCTGTCTAAAGTTTGCTCAGCCCGGGCCGATACGTTTTTCTTTCCCCCCGCCCGCCGCCCCTACCGGTTTGCATAACGGAAGGCGAGTACACACACACACACACACACAGGACCAGAGATCTTGTCCAAAAGCAAGACCAACGCATAATAACATCAAATACGTGGTAGATGATGTACCATGGTCAATTTGGTCATATCTGTCAGCTGGAGACCTCTTATGCCAGATAAGCTGTTCAGTAAGCGCCTAGAAGTCTAAATATCTAATCATTTTTTCAACAAATAAAAACTGGACAAACAATGAGGAGGGCGAAATCAATTCGCAGAAGAAATGGCCGACCGATAGTAAAACGGTCGCCGGGTTTGCTGATGGTCGTGACCGTTAAGGCTCAGTCATACTCCAGGGTGAAGTTTTTTTAAGGCTTCACCCTGGATCATACATACTCCAGGGTGAAGCCTTAAACTACAACGCAGTGAAACTCTGTCACCGCGAGTCACTTCACCCTGGAGTATGACTGAGCCTTTACTATCAGCCACGGCTGACACTTGCAGTTGCAAATCGATTTTGCAGTCTCTCAAAAAAAATGTTAGAAAGTGGAAAGACAAAAAGTGGAGCACACAGATCCAGTATAAGAAAAAGATACCAGTCATTTTACGTTTTGCACTTGGTTTCTCGATGAAAAGGGCAGCTCTATGCTAGTGGTGTACTTTTGAAACGGTCGAGAGCGTAATAAATAATATGCATGACATGTCACAATTGTGTCTGGGACCTAAAAACATAATAATCTAATTAATTTGAAGCATTGTGATTAATTAATCGAAATTAATCGCATATCATACTTGGTCTGAGAAGCTTTTTTTGGTCAGATTTGTATGAGTGCAGCAGTATCAATCATAGACGTATAAATGTAAATGCCCTTTCCAGCTCTGGAGCATATCAGCTGAAGAGAGGGCAAAATTTCTCCAGGAGTGGCGAAATCAATTTCTGATGGCACAGGGGTTGACACTAAGGTCTCGGAGGCACTTGCCCATCGGGCAAGTGCAAGTCAGGTTCTACTTGCCCTCAGCTCATGGTCACTTGCCCCCTAAAATACTGTATATAGGGGGCAAGTAAATATACATTTCAGTAAATATACATTTCAGCACCACGGACAGAGTCACTACAGCTACCATAACAGAAAGCTCATTTCAGCACCACGGACAGAGTAACAGAAAGCTCATTTCAGTACCACGGACAGAGTCACTACAGCTACCATAACAGAAAGCTCATTTCAGCACCACGGACAGAGTCTCTGCAGTCAGGTTCTACTTGCCCTCAGCTCATGGTCACTTGCCCCCTAAAATATATTGTAAATTTTGCAGATGTAACTCTTGAGAACGTAAAAATGAAACCAAATGGACCCTTGCGGGTCCATTTGGTTTCATTTTTAGGCTCCCAAGAGTTACAATTCATCATCTTAATTACCCCAGGTCTACACAACTAGAGAATGTAGAAGATTAGGTCATTTTGATGTGAAAGTTAAATTGCCTGTTTTGTTTCCCAAATCCAGCCTGGAATTGTGGATAGCTAGAAAGCAGGGAAATACACAGAGGTAGAGTGCAATGACTGCCTTCAAGACATATTTATCTTGTGTTGTATAATAGTGCACTAAGTTGCACACTTGCCCGATCGGGCAACCAGGTAGCAGTCTTCACTTGCCCTCGACCATTTTTTTTACTTGCCCCGAGCAAGCGGGCAAGTGTTAATGTCAAGCTCTGTGGCATACGTCACAATGTGCCAATACCTGGCATAATGACCATGTCTGTTGCCGTAACAGTCGTGGCCATTGGCCCAACGGTTGGGGGGTTAAGGTTAGGTTCAGGCCTAGGTTTTACTGGTTTAGGTTTGTGGTATAGGACTTCAGTGTTTTGTATCTTACAACATTATGTAGGAGTACAACACAGAGAATGTTTGCATTCGCCATCTTTGTTGAAGAAGAGTCTATCTATGTCTGAGATAACTAATCTTACTTATCTTTCATAGTGGTTTAAGCCCTGTGGAAATGTTGTATTAAGTTTTGAAATCCATTGTTTTTCTGCAAACTTCCTCTCCCCTTCTGTCCACGTTTGGTTGCATTCTATACATACCTCCATTGCCCCAATTCCATGTCCAAAAAATGTTGTACTATTAGCGACATCTCCTTGGCATTTTTTATGTGTTAAGTCTATTTGCTATTGTGTTTCTGGTTTCCCCAACATACTATAGATAACATTTGTTACATGTGATTAGATACAGTTTTTTGTGGTCGCTGTTATGTTTTGTTTTATCCCTATCATGATTTTGTTGTTTGTTGATTATTTTTCACTAGTAATTTGTGTTTAAAGTAATCCAGACTTTTATGGAGGTTTCTGTCTGTTCCTTTAAGTTTGCTCTGGACTAGGTAATCTTTTAAGTTTTTTTATTTTTCATGTTTTTATTTAGGGAGTTAGGGTTAAGTTTAGTAGCAACCGTTGAGGAACAGGCCCAGGTAGTAAAACGATTGGCCATTTCCACTGGTTGCGACTAATTTATAATGATAACGGCACGCGACCGCTTGTGACATTGCGAGATTTCTTTCAAAGCATCAGAGGGCAAAACATTCCCAAGATGACATTCGTCCACTGAACTGAAGGTTCTCTGGTGCTAATTCTATAATCGGATTATTGTTTCTGTAATTAAACAATCTCAATTCACCAGCGCTAGCCACTAATTTTAATAATGTTTTATGAAATTATCTTTTTTTCCCAAAAAGTAAAAAAAAAAGGCAAAGGAGTTCGGGCATTAGGGGTTTTAGCATTGGTGATTGAGCCTCCCTAGTTTCACATCACAAAATCACTATATATCAGGGGTTTTCAACAGGTGGTCCGGGGACCACCAGTGGTCCCTGAGAGGATTCCAGGTGGTATCCAGCAAAATGGAAAGTTGGTTAACCAGTTGTAACTCATTGAGAGTGTAAAAATGAAACCAAATGGACCCGCGTTTCGTGTTTACACTCTCAAGAGTTCAAATATTCATCATGTGAATTAGCCGAAGTCTACACAACTAGAGAATGTAGAAGATTAATGGTCATTTTGATCTGTATGTTTGACTGTTTGGTTTCTGAAATCTAGCCTGGAATTGTGTACAAAAACAAAATAAAACTTTAAGTTTTGGGGCCTGTGGGTCTAACCTAAAATGTCATCAAATGGTGGTCCCCGGCTCAAATTCTGAAGAAATAGTGGGCCCTGGTATGAAAAAGGTTGAAAACCACGGCTATATACTGTATAATATCAGCATATACCAGCACTTCACCGCTCCTATACCCACCCAGCCAACCCAGCCAACCCAGACGAAAAAAAAAGAAGCAATGCCACGTTCGTCCCAGTCAGTGACTGAGTGCGTTGATTGCCAGTCAATCATAAATTATGCAGTCGTTGTGGGCGCACGGAAGGGGCGACATCCGGCACTCTGCAGTCAGGGGTAATTATGGGACGTTGGACGCGGCCCCTCCGCCGCGCGATCTGTCTCTGACAGCCCCAGACTGACTGACTGACGGACGGACTGGCTGACTGACTGACGACCTTCACGGAAAGACACTTCTGCCGCGGGTCGCGGTAGCGCCAGGGACGCGCCCTAGATACACCCGCCGGCGCCGCTGTGCAATAACACATGCTACAGCATGGCATGACAACCTTTTTTTCTGCTTCTTTTTTTGTGAACACACACAGCAGGGTTGGATCTAGGCACGGGCATGGGGGGCAATGCCCCACTAAATGTCCGCTGACTGCCCCACCAAACATGATGGCATGCAAAACAACCCAAATTCCAAGATATTTCAAAAAATAAAGTGCTTATAATTAAAAGTGATTTGAAACACTGCATGTGCTATTAACTAACTACAGTTATCTCGCCACTAAACCAGCACCATTTTATCATGAAAAACAGAAAACTCTCGGAGTCAGACCTTTAGCTTTATGCATGCTGCGTGTCTGTTGCAACTTCCACTACAACTGATGTTATTATTGATGCTTTACTTGCCTAGTAAAGCATCAACGGTTTCTAGTGGATTTGCATGCTGATCGCTAGTAGATGTGCGACCTGGTTGCTAGTAGATTTGCAACCTACTGTAGTCGCTAGTGGATGTGAAGGTCGCTAGCCCTTCCTGCACAATCAAAGGACTACCGTATATTTTCGCATAAGGGCAACACGAAAAGTGACCCCCATGCCCCGCGTCGCGAGGGGGGTGGGGTGGGGGGGTGGGGGTCGTGATTTGACATAGCCCGCTTGGCTTTGTCGTAATTGCTCCGTCACTGTCAGCCCTTTGGAAAGGAGCGACCCTCCACCCCCCTTCCCCCCTTCCCCCCACCACCGCAGCCCCACCCACCACCGTCTCGACATCATGATGCCCCTGCCGCCGTACAATTTGGACACGATTAACCCGAGCGTTTACCGGCGGGCTGCAACGTCGACATCCTATAGTACGCCTCCCTACTACTCCCCCCCACATCCCATCATCCCTTTTTTGGAAGTTACTTTTTTGGAGGGAGGCTGTGTGTGTAGTGTGTGTGTGTGTGTGGGGGGGGGGGACGACCGGGGGGTGGGGGCGCTACGAGGCCACGCCTCATCAAACGCGGATGCGGCCCATTAATGAACACTGTTAGCATTTCTCTTAAACTTCTCCTGCCTCTAATAAACACGCAGTGTTCCATGAAGGAGCATTGTCGTCCTCCTGACATGATATTTATTGTCTGCCGGTGGGAGGGACGGAGGGAGCGCAGCCACGGGGAGGGAGGGGAGGGGAGGGGGGAGAGGACATGGGGAGGGGTGCGGGAGGTGTTGGGAGTGAAAGGGAGATATATTAGCTGTGGTTAGTGGGACAGAGAGAGAGAGAGGGACGCATACTTTTAACTATAGAGCAGGGGCGGATCTAGGCATAGGCATGGGGGTGGGGCAATGCCCCCCTAAATGCCCAGTCTGCCCCACCAAACATGATGGCGTGCAAAACAACAAAGATATTTCAGTGCTTATATTTAAAAGTATTTGAAACACTACTGAAAATGGTATGGAGCGTTTTCAATGATGGTTTCAATGATGAAATGCTGTTGGTTCAGTGGTGACACAACTGTAGTTATTAGCAGTAGTCAAGGCATTTATACTGGGGAGCTAGACAGCAGCAACGCTGATTATTGTGCATGTTCCATCATTCCGTATGTTCACTTGTCCCACTGTGTGTGCACAATGCATTAGGGGTGGGCCAAAAAAAAAAAAATCGATGTGCCAATATATCGCAATTCCTAATGCCATGATATCAATATCGAATCGCCAGGTTCAAAAGTGTATGCTGACTTTATATTGTCTAAAATGTTCTAGTTGAACTTGTGGTGGAACACAACTTGGTGACATTATCAAGTTCTGCTTGTGTTGTGTTTGTTCATTTTTCTTTTAGGACATTTCTTGTCCTGGTGGGTGTACGAATGGAACCAAATGGACCCGCCAGGGTCCATTCGGAATCTTGAAAATGGGTGGAATCCCCCTTGTTCTAGTACAGGGGTCGGCAACCCAAGATGTTGAAAGAGCCATTTTCGACCCAAAATTAAATTCAAAATCTGTCTGGAGCCGCATTTTATTTTATTTTTTTCCTGAGAGTGTGCAAATGTGAACCAAATGGGCCCTGGCGGGTCCATTTGGTTCCATTTGCACACTCTCAGAAAAAAAGGTCCTCATAGAAAAATCCTTAACATGGTGAAACACAACCTTTCTTCAGAAATGGAGTTTCTAAAAAAATAAATAAAGGAGTTTTACAATAATGGAATAATGCTAAAGCCAGGGAGCCACTAGGGCTGTGTTCTAGAGCCCCAGTGTGTATGTAATAATGCTACAGCCATGGAGCCACTAGGGCTGTGTTCTAGAGCCCAGTGTGTATGTAATAATGCTACAGCCATGGAGCCACTAGGGCTGTGTTCTAGAGCCCAGTGTGTATGTAATAATGCTACAGCCATGGAGCCACTAGGGCTGTGTTCTAGAGCCCAGTGTGTATGTAATAAATAATGCTACAGCCACTGAGCCACTAGGGCTGTGTTCTAGAGCCCAGTGTGTATGTAATAATGCTACAGCCATGGAGCCACTAGGGCTGTGTTCTAGAGATCGACCGACCAGACTTTTGGCCGATGTTTCCGATCACCGATTAGTGGAACATCAAAAAGGCTTGCCGATATCAGCCGATACGATTATTATTTACTTTAATAGAATAAAAGTGCGGAAGCAGCAAAAGTGTTTCAGTTTCCCCTCCATCAAATGCATCTTTTTTAATTCAAGTACAGGCACAGAGCTTCAGACAAAAGAAAAAGAGAAAATACATTTTGGATAATTTGGATAAATCTATAAATACATGAGGTGATAGAGTCAGAGACACACAGCTATACATCTCCTTACCACCACAATCTACCGGATCTTCAATGAAAGTGGTTGATGTCCAATTTTTTAACATTTATAATAAATACAAATAATCGTCTGCTCTTTTTTCGATTATTTATTTTGAGCACCGATACCGATTATTAATAAAATCATGAATATCGAATTTGATAATCGGCCGCGGCCGATAATCGGTCTATGACTACATGTTCTAGAGCCGCATGCGGCTCCTGAGCCGCAGGTTGCTGACTCCTGTTCTAGTATAATAAAAGTAGTCATTTGTGCGAAAAAAAATGCGATATATCAATATATCAAATGGCAGCATAACTAAGGATCACAATATAAATCGATTCAGAACCCTAAGTAAGTGAATCGTCCCACCCCTACAATGCATGCAGGTTGCACGTGTGCGGTCGCGCTCGTGCACACGCTCAGAAACCGGCTTAATAATGAAAAAAATAATAATAATAATGTTCGCTGCTTGACACCTGTTTTGTTTCGGCGGAGGACAGAGAGAAAGAGAGTGTGTGTGTGTGTGTGTGTGTGTGTGTGTGTGTGTGTGTGTGTGTGTGTGTGTGTGTGTGTGTGTGTGTGTGTGTGTGTGTGTGTGTGCGCGCGCGCATGCATGCGAGAGAGAGAGAGAGAGAGAGAGAGAGAGAGAGAGAGAACACGGAACAATGAGACAAATAGCCGGTGGACCCCTGCGGTGACCTAATGGCGTCCGTGTCCTCTACAGAGGGTCTCATTTCCTCTCCGCTTGGCCCCGGGGTGGCCCTGAGTGTCACGGCGGGGGCCATCTTGACTGAGAGGGGGTCACCATCCATCACCGGGACCCCCGCCCCCTGTTCCCTATTCCCAGGTAATTACACGCCCATCAGAAAGGTGGGGAGGGAGGGAGCGTGCGTGTGTCAGGGGCGGATCTAGGCATGGGCATGAGGGGGGGGGGGGGGGGGGTGCAATGCCCACCTAAATGCCCAGCCTGCCCCACCAAACACGATGGCATGCACAACAACCCAAGATATTTCAAATTAAAGTGATTATATTTGAAATGATTTGAAACGCTACTGCTGCTACTAACAGATTACAGCTGTGTCACCACTAAACCAACAGCATTTCATCATTGAAAACAGAAAACTCTCTGAGTCAGACCTTTAGCTTTATGCATGCTGCATGTCTGTTGCAACAACAACTGATATTATTGATGATTTACTTGACTAATAAAAGTCCTGTTTTCGCGCCACGGGCAATGAAGCCGCCCCCCATACCATTTTCTCTTGTCCCTCCAACATGTTCTCTTGCCCTCCCCCAAATGGGACATGTTACATCCGCCCCTGGCGTGTGTGTGTGTGTGTGTGTGTGTGTGTGTGTGTGTGTGTGTGTGTGTGTGTGTGTGTGTGTGTGTGTGTGTGTGTGTGTGTGAATGAGCGAATGCACACAGGTGGGAGCTGTGCATGCACGCACGTCGCATGCAGCGACCTTTTTTCTGGAAATCTTGAACGAATGCGCGTGGGCCCCACCCCATCTGTTCACTTCAAGTGTTCCCCGCCTCAAGTGTAAGTACGAGAGCTCCGCAGTCTCGCCTCTTCCAGAAGTGAATTCCATGTTTACCTTCCTCATAGACTTTTCAAATTATTTAAAGTATATATACATTATATATACATCCATTATTGGATACTTTCCTGAGAATATCTAGGATCTATGTCTTCAAAAAAAAAAAAAAAAAAGTCCTCCACCACCTCCATCAGTATTGATTAAGAAATACTCCCGCCGGGACTATTTGTTAGCCAATGACAAAGCATATAGGGATCTCTTTTGAGGCCTCCTGCAGCCCTATAAAGGCATCAAAAAGACTATTTTTGGAGATGATCTAATTAAAGGAAGATTTCATGAAAAACATAAAATCAATAATAACAATGTCATTATAATTTTGACCATAAAATAACATATAGGAGCTTTAAATACCTTTTAAGCGTTGGGCAAAAGCCAGCTCGGGTTGTGACAAATCAGGACAACACAGCATTTTGGATCGAACAAACAATTCTGCTTTTTCATTATTATTATTATTATTATTATTATTATTATTATTATTATTTGTTAGGCTCAAAAAAAAGGTTATTTGTCTCGAGTTGAGTTTGTCCGCATTCTCAGAGTCTTTGAACGAATACTATTTGAAAAGCCTGAATGGGGAATTCACTTCCGGAACCAGATGAGGGGGGCGGGACTGCGGCGCTCTATATGGCTCACGGCTCGGGAGTAGTGGGTCTAACATGCAACAGGGACGTGCAGAGAGCTGTGCTGTATGCCTTTTGCGCTATGGTGCGGAAAAGAAAAAAAAGGGGGGCATTTGGCATTTCTTTCACCATAGTCAATGCTGCATTCATGGTCAGCAGAGGGTGCCCCCCCCCCCACCGTGAACCCCCTTGATGTGTGCATGTCCCTGATTCGCGCACATTTACATTTACAGACCCATATTTGGTCATCAGAAAAAAAAATGGAGACAAACAGGCCTCAAAGAGTGTCACAGGACGGCGTCTCTCCCTCCCGGGAATATTGCCTATATACCCTGCCGTGACAGCCCCCCCACCCACCCCCCCCACCCTCGTAGCTGCAGAAATTAATGAAGCCCCGGTGCAACCGCAGTCAAAGGCACAAAATGGCTGCTCATTAATACAGCCCATACTGTCAAGAGAGAGAGGGGGGGGGGCTGTGGTGACATGGCCAGACATTACAACAGGTTCAAACTGGGGGAGCATGTTATCTGGGAAGCAATTTATACAGTATGTAGAGACGGCACTGAGTGGACGAGGAAAAAAGAAAGAAAAGAGGGGGTGGGGGGGGGTATTTACGCAAATAAAGTATTTACGCACGTACAGTATGTGCATTGGTTGTAAAGCATCTTGTCAGCAGGTTTGAAATTGAACAGGGTCCGTTGCAACGTGAGTTTGTAAAAAATGCCATTGTGACGCAATGTTTAAACCTCTACAATTTAGAAATAAAATGAACTAATATACTGTATGAATGAATGAACTCCAGGACATGAAGGGATAGGCTAGAGTATAGCAAAGATATGTTTTAACTTTTTTATTCTTATTTATTTTTTTATTATGGGCTTTTGGTTAACACTTCTATCTACCACTGCCAGTGTGTAAGTCTGTTTAATTGTGAACTGGATGTAAACAAACGTGTCTAAACTGTTCTATATTGTGTCTTAACATTCATTGAAAAATAGCAGGCCTTCACAGCTCATAGCGCGCCACAGAGTATGTTCTGTATGTTCAGTATGCTCTGTCAGAACTAATGCTTTGTAGAATCTACAATGCATATTAATTGCGATAAATAGGGACAAGGTCTGTGGCTAAAACTGGCTGTAAAGTGGTTATTGTTACATGATATAAAGCACAATAAGAATACTGTAGTGGCAGACGTTATTGGGGACGGCACACATCATCACCGTGAAGATACAATACATTTGTCAGTGAGGTGCAACCTGTGTAACCACAAACTATGCAAGATGGTTTAATATTAGCTATTAGGTGTCTGGCTGCAATCCTAAATAATAGAAAAAAACATCTCTTCAATTTATGAAGATCATCTGTCGTGTCGTGAAATTCTAATTTGCAACAGGTTCATTTTTAGGTATGGTAATCAAAAATCTAACTCCTCTCGCTGATGTTTTTATTTGTTATAGAACCAGGAGAAGTGCTAACATAGAGACTGACCGATATATCGGTCGTATTGATATATGGGCCGATATCGATATGATAGATCGGCATCGGTATCAGTGATATTCATACCAATATATCTGTAACATCGGCCGATATATATACATGCCTGGAACAGAAAAAGAAAAACAGAATACAACACTGACATCATTTACTTTTGTGAAATAATTCCATTTTCTATTGTTTACTTGGAAGAGAAGTTCAGAAGTTTTTCAAATGTATTTGTTTACTATTTTAATGTATTATTAAACATTGGTCCAAAACATCGGTAACATCTGTTGAGTTTTTTCAAAAAATCAGTATTGGCATCGGCCCAAAAAATATGTCATCGGTCGGGCTCACTGTCAAAGCCACTACTCTATATTTACGACAAGTTGGAATACAACTGGTGGTGTTGTGACAGTTAAGCTAATGTATTTGTGGGCATAATAATAACCCAACAGGCCAATTCTAAATTATCCTCCTGCTGTCTAAATACAAAGAGGCAGATTGGCTTTTTTTCCTTTTTTACAGAGAACGAAAGAATAAAAATATACGTGCAAGATGAAACAAACACACACACACACACACACACAACACACACCACACACACACACACACACACACACACACACACACACACTAATAACCACAGCAACAAAGTAAGACTTTTCCTGTCTCGGCGGAGATAGGAGCTGGCATCGTACTAAGTGTTTTGGTCGGCTCACAGAGTAAACTCATTAATTTGCTTAATTATGGAACTCTGTATCAATTCCTATAACCCTCCGCCGAGCCTTTGTTGTGTGTGTGTGTGTGTGTGTGTGTGTGTGTGTGTGTGTGCGCGCGCTCAGTGAAGCTCGTCGGCGTGAACACAACATGTATGGCGGCAGCGGCAACGGCGCGGAGGCCCTGTGTTCTCACTATCGCCTAATAAACAAACAGAATATATACACCAGGGCCTGATTAAAACCCTTTTATATACACTACAGACAGTGAAGAGGGCGAGGGGGGCGAGAGAGACAGAGAGAGAGAGAGAGAGAGAGAGAGAGAGAGAGAGCGAGAGAGAGAGAGAGAGAGAGAGAGAGAGAGAGAGAGAGAGAGAGAGAGAGAGAGAGAGAGAGAGAGAGATGAGAGAGAGAGAGAGAGAGAGAGAGAGAGAGAGAGAGAGAGAGAGAGAGAGCAGATGAAATTGTTTCAGCTTGTTTTTGACAGCTCCGGCGCAGACATGCTGGCTGTAGCGTTGCACTGGAGAGAGAGAGAGAGAGAGAGATGCTGCTTGTAATAATTAAAGGATACCACCAAGCTGAATAAATTAACACTTTTCCTATGTGCTTTAGTGTGTGCATGTGTGTGCACACACTAAAGCACATAGGAAAAGCGGGGGGGGGGGGGGGGGGGGGGGGGGGGGGATGCATGCTTCTGAGCCGTAACGCGCAACAGCACATTCAGACAGGCTTTGTTCATTCTGATTAATTTTTGTTTTGTGTACAATTTGCGTGTGTGCATGATGAAGCGATGCGTGGCGTGCAGTTGGGAAGCTGTTTGCCTCTCTCTCTCTCTCTCTCTCTCTCTCTCTCATTTCTTATCTCATGAATATAAATGAAAAGTTTTCAAGCCTTTTACTCTCTCTTTTCTCTTTTCCGTTCTAATTACCGGTGAGGAGGCATTGGAGAGGAGAGGGGCGGAGTTTCCAACAATGCGTTATATTGTAATGTAATGACATCAGGCATCAACAGCATGCCTGCAAGTCACAGTGTTTCCTACTGTAGCCGTATATAGCCTCTGTTTGCTATATGCACTGTTATGCACTGTCTTCAGATTAGGGCTGCAAACAATATTCCATATTCGAAAGAATATTCGAATATTAAAATGTAAGGAATATTTGAATGTCAATCTAAGGTTCAAATTTAAAATAAATAGAATAAGAATTCTATGAGAGTTCCCACAAGACCCTGGCCCACATAAACTAAAACAAACTAATACAAAAATAGGCTATTAAGATGCAAGTCAGGTTCTACTTGCCCCTAAAATATATAGGGGGCAAGTAAATATACATTTCAGTAAATATACATTTCAGCACCACGGACAGAGTCACTACAGCTACCATAACAGAAAGCTCATTTCAGCACCACGGACAGAGTAACAGAAAGCTCATTTCAGTACCACAGACAGAGTCACTACAGCTACCATAACAGAAAGCTCATTTCAGCACCACGGACAGAGTCACTACAGCTACCATAACAGAAAGCTCATTTCAGCACCACGGACAGAGTAACAGAAAGCTCATTTCAGCACCACGGACAGAGTCTCTGCAGTCAGGTTCTACTTCAGGTTCTACTAGCTCATGGTCACTTGCCCCCTAAAATATATTGTAAATTTTGCAGATGTAACTCTTGAGAACGTAAAAATGAAACCAAATGGACCCTTGCGGGTCCATTTGGTTTCATTTTTTGGCTCCCAAGAGTTACAATTCATCATCTTAATTACCCCAGGTCTACACAACTAGAGAATGTAGAAGATTAGGTCATTTTGATGTGAAAGTTAAATTGCCTGTTTTGTTTCCCAAATCCAGCCTGGAATTGTGGATAGCTAGAAAGCAGGGAAAGACACAGAGACAGAGTGCAATGACTGCCTTCAAGACAAATTTATCTTGTGTTGTGTTATAGTGCACTAAGTTGCACACTTGCCCGATCGGGCAACCAGGTAGCAGTCTTCACTTGCCCCACCATTTTTTTTTACTTGCCCCGGGCAAGCGGGCAAGAGTTAGTGTCAAGCTCTGCAGGACTGGAACAAATAGAGGAACAAAGAGGATGTTTTACAGCATATTAAACTGCAATATTTCATATTGATATTGTATACATTCGATATTCGAATAATTCGATATTCGTTCGAATCCACATGGTGTTTTAAAAGGAATATTCAAATTTATTTTTTTGTCCAGTTCTTGCAGCACTACTTCAGATTGTCCTCCCACATGTGCTTACATGGTGACTACACTCAGCAGTTGTGAAAAGGCAATGCTAACTGTTTAAAAGAAAAAGAAAAATCCCACATGACATAAATTGTCCAGCATTGAGGCCCATTTCCATTTCAGCTCAAATGGCTTCAGACAGGGACGGCACAGGGACTTGAAGGGGCAGGGTGTGAAATTTTGATAAGGGAACTTGAAACGCCCATGAACGCAACAGAATTTCGGGATTTACGCGGTCAGTAGAAAGCTATACTGTAGAGTAAGATATTAACACGATCAACAAGTTACCATTACTACGCCAGCGCAAAAACCTCTCTTAGCGCACGTCTCATAGCGCACGTCTCATAGCGCACCACTCTGTGGCGCACTAAGAGACGTGAACACCTGCTATTTTTCGGGGAAAATCTTTTTCTTCTATGATCCTCACCAAGTGCTGAGTTAATTGAGAAAGTTAATGAGACTGAGTTGAGGAAGTAAAACAATTAGTTGCATTCATTTCTTACCACAGTGTGTGTAATATACCAGCCGGCCAGTTCTAATACTAATTCAATAGTTCTAATTCAATTCAATTCAAAGATAATCCATTCAAGGGTCTGATCCAAGGCGCATTATCCAAGGCGCTTTACATAGCTTGTGCATCACATTCACCATTCACACACACACACACACACACACATTCATACAGTACACTGATGGCAGTGGAAACCATGCAAGGTACCTAGTAGCACATCAGGAGCAATTAGTTAGCAATTCAGTGTCTTGCTCAAGGACACTTCGACACTAACTCTGGATCGAACCGGCAACCTTGTGGTTACCATCCGGTGACTCTACCCCTGAGCCACTGCCGCCCCAGATGTCCCTCTTTCCATGGGGCAGTCCCTCATCTCGTGTCATTTACTTTTATGGATACAATTAGGCAATGTAAACAATCTTTCTCAATATGCTATACTGTGTGGTTGCGCAGGTGCACGCAAATGCGCGCGCAAATGAAAGTGTGCATGCACGTGTCTTAAAGGGGAATTCCACTCATTTTCAATATTTTACTATGTAATTAATATACCTGTGTTTCCTGGATATGGAGGTCTGAAAAAATACATTAGCATGGTGAAATACATCTTGATGACATCATCAAGATGTATTTCACCATGTTAATGACTTGCCTTTTGTTCACAAATGTGAACCAAATGGACCCTAGCGGGTCCATTTGGTTCACATTCGTAGACTCTGAAAAAAAAATGAAAATGGGTGGAATTCCACTCTAAGAGGCGTCCCCCCACTTCTAAAAGTTCCACTACAACACTGGTGCCACTATATTTAAACATGAGGGCCACATGGTATAGCATCAAAATATGTGCAATCTCAAAACACGTCACCATTAATCTGAAGGCCTTCATTGTAGATAATACATGTCTTACACAGATGGACAGGGACCATACTTTAGGAAAGGGCAGAAAGTGAAAAAGTACAATAAAAAAAAATCCTTGTCGCCCCCCGCCCAAAAAACATGTCCCCATTTTTACCCCCCTAATTTTCTGTGCGATCCATTTGCAACAGGCTCCCGACAATCTAGCCTCACAATAGTGAAAGAGCAGTGCATTTAGCCCCGCATGCGATGGCGATACGATGAGGCTGTCTGCGAGAGAGATAATGGGAAAAATAGTAGCCCACACACACACACGCGCACGCGCGCACACACACACACGCACACACGTATGTGCAGGAGCATACTCTCAAAAACATGTCACTGACACAATACACAACAGTGCAAACAAACACACATACGCACAGTCACCTACACACACACACCAAGGGCGGATGTAACATGTCGCATTGGGGGGGGGGGGGGGGGCAAGAGAACATGTTGGAGGGGCAAGAGAGGGGCGGCATTTTCGGTTACAGGACTTTTATTAGTCAAGTAAAGCATCAATAATAACATCAGTTGTTGAAGTTGCAACAGACACACAGCATGCATAAAGCTAAAGGTCTGACTCAGAGAGTTTTCTGTTTTCAATGATGAAATGCTGTTGGTTTAGTGGTGACACAGCAGTAGTTAGTTAGTAGCAGTAGTAGTGTTTCAAATCATTTTAAATGTAAGCACTTTAATTTGAAATATCTTGGGTTGTTTTGCGTGGCATCATGTCTGGGGGAGCAGACTGGGTATTTAGAGGAGGGCATTGCCCCTCCCCCCCCCCCCCCCCCCCCCCCCCCCATGCCCATGCCTAGATCCGCCCCTGACACACACACACACACACACACACACACACCACACACACACACGAGGAGCGAGGAGAGCGAGGGAGGCTTTTCGGCAGCGGCGTGGGGGTGTGGGGTAAACCCCATTATTTGGCCCTCATCCCCGCAGAGTGAATTGAGAGTCAAGTAGCATGCATGCAGGTATAAACCGCAATGAAATTACAGCTTGGCTTGGTCGCATGGCCCTGGGCCTGGTAATGCACCAGCCATTGTGTCCTCGAGTGCATCTAAATAAGAAGGAGGTAAATGGCAGCCCTCTGACGGCGACACACACACACACACACACAGCTGCCAGGGGTGGAACAGACGAGGCGTGTGTGTGCCGTGTGCATGTGTGTGTGTGCGTGCACATGCGCCCATGTTAAAAGTAGGCTCTATGAACAGCAAGCTGCGCTTCACTGGAATAGTATGAATCCCCGCCAAAATGTTTTCTATTTCTCTATTTTCTTACAGCTTTTGATGTACTGTTATACTGTATGTATATCAGTGCAGGGCTTGACACTAACACTTGCCCGCTTGCCCGGGGCAAGTAAAAAAAAAATGGTGGGGCAAATGAAGACTGCTACCTGTTTGCCCGATCGGGCAAGTGTGCAACATGGTGCACTATAACAACACAAGATAAATGTATCTTGAAGGCAGTCATTGCACTCTGCCTCTGTGTCTTTCCCTGCTTTCTAGCTATCCACAATTCCAGACTGGATTTGGGAAGCAAAACAGGCAAATTAACCACACCTGGGCTAATTAAGATGATGAATTTTAACTCTTGAGTGTGTAAAAATGAAACCAAATGGACCTGCAAGGGTCCATTGGTTTCATTTTTACACTCTCAAGAGTTACATCTGGTTTAGCTGGGGACCACCTGGAACCCTCTCAGGGACCACTGGTGGTCCCCTGACCACCTGTTGAAAACCCCTGGTTTAAAGCACCCAAGTAGGAAGTAAACTTAAATGCAACATTTACAATATATTTCTGGGGGGCAAGTGACCATGACCTGAGGGCAAGTAGAACCTGACTTGCACTTGCCCGATGGGCAAGTGCCTCGGAGACCTTAGTGTCAACCCCTGTCAGTGGTTTTCAACCAGTGGTCCGGGGACCACCGGTGGTTCAATGATGGAAAGTTGCTTAACCGGATGTAAACTCTTTCAGAGTGTGAAACATGAAACCAAATGTTTCATTTTACTCTCAAGAGTTAAAATATAGATGCATCATGTGAATTAGCCCAGGTCTACGCAACTAGAGAATGTAGAAGATTAATGGTCATATTGATTTGTATGTTTGCCTGTTTTTGTTTCCCAAATCCAGCCTGGAATTGTAGACAAAAGCAAAATCATTCTTTAGTTTTGGGGTCTGTGGGGCTAAAATGTCATCAAATGGTGTTACTCCGTGGCTCAAATTCTGAATAAATAGTGCGTCCTGGGATCAAAAAGGTTGAAAACCATTGCTGTATATTGTTGACCTGCCATGGGTCTATGTGGTTAATTTTACACTCTCGAGTTAAAAGATAATTATTCATTACTTCTTTCACAGGAAGTCTACACAATTAGACGACATATAGGAGAGTCACATTATTGATAAATCCTGGCCAAATGTATACACTGAAACTGTACACAATTCTTATCCAACATGGCATTCTTTAGTTTTGGGACTGAAATGCAAAGTCTCTTCAAATTGTGGTCCGGCATTGCTCAAAATGCCAAACAAATAATGGGCCTTGAAAACGAAAGTGGGTTTGAAAAACCACTGTTGTAATTGATTTGATTTGATAGTTTGATTGCTTGGTAGCTGCTGCTACTTTTTATAGTTCAGTGGTTTTCAACGAGTGGTCCTTGTAATGTGGTTTCTTTTTTTTTTACACTCTCAAGAGTTTAAATATTCATCATCTTAACACATCTAGAAGATTAACGGTCATTTTGCTCAGTATGTTTGCCTGTTTTGTTTCCCAAATCCAACCAAAAGAAAAATAAATCTTTAGTTTTGGGTGTCTGTGGAGCGTCAGTGGCTCAAACGCTGAATAAATGGTGGGCCAAAAAGCTATTGGAAAGGTTGAAACTCCTGTTATACTTGCTGCTACATGTTTTAAGGTGGAGGAAAAAAAAATCTTTAAGTTGGCATCTTTTATCACTCCCCCTCGAACTCCCCGCGTCTGCGTGTTATAAACAAGTAAAACAACGTGACGTGGGAGCGTTTAGAAAATGCTGCGTACATGTCCAATTTACCTCGTCTGTCTCCCTCGACAGACGTATAGGAGTGAGTGTATGTGTGTGTGTGTGTGTGTGTGTGTGTGTGTGTGTGTGTGTGTGGTGTTGGTGTGTGTGTGTGTGTGTGTGTGTGTGTGTGTGTGGTGTGTGTGTGTGTGTGTGTGTGTGTTGTATCACTTCTCCTTCCCGCAAAATGCTTAACCTCTATGCAACCCCTCCTCACCTTCCCCTGGTAGCGCCGGCGGGTTCATCAACAAAGCCTTTACTGTGTGTTGTGTGGTGTGTGTGTGTGTGTTGTGTGTGTGTGTGTGTGTGTGTGTGTGTGTGTGTGTGTGTGTGTGTGTGTGTGTGTGTGTGCGTGTGTGTGTGTGTGTGCGTGTGTGTGTAGTCAACAGGCCCTGTTTTTTTTTTTTTTTTTTATGTTATTTTATTCATGTAGCATTTTATCGGCGCAGAGCTGTCCGTCAAGACGCGGCTTGCGGCGGCGGACGGGGGCTGATCTGAAACGGAGCTGCCGCCAAGCTTCATGACAGCTATATAGAAGTCAAACAGCTAACCTGTTAACGGGCCCGCAGAGAGCGTCAGAGAGAGAGAGAGAGAGGGGAGATACAGGGGGTGTTGTTAAGAGATAGACAGAGCGATACACAGCCTAATGACAAGAACAAACAGAGACGTTATGCCTTTGTTCCGGGGCTAGCGTGGAAAAAAAAAAAAAAAAAAAAACAAGCAAAGCCGTCAGTGGGATCGCAGGCTTTTTAAGCTCTATACCATGGGCCCAATCACGCCGCCTGTGCTGTTATTTAGATTTCAAACATGCGGGCCCTTCCCGGAGAGAGGGGGATCGCAGCAATAGCGCAGCGCACACACGAGAGAGAGAGAGAGAGAGAGAGAGAGAGAGAGAGAGACGGAACGAGTTATAGGTGTGTCTCTCTTGCTAATAGCTGCTAGTATGATTCCGTTAAGCTGCTTATTTTCTCCCGACATAAATAATGCATCCAGGCAGATGCGCTTGACTTTGGCGTTTGAATAAGAATCGCGGGCGGGCGGCGGGGGGCATGATTGACACGTTTTTTTTTCCTCTTCTTTTTTTTTGAGAGCCCGAGTCGATTTCACGCCGCCGGCCGCCGCCGTTCACCTTTCGGAGGATATCGCGGGGGCCCCTCCCTGTTTCGTTTCATATCGCGCCGCCGTGTTTAACGCTAAGTATGACAACCCGTTCCACGCACTTGCGCGCGCATGGGTGTGTGTGTGTGTGTGCGTAACATCCGTGACAAAACGAGTCTACTATACGTGTTTAAGGACGGGCATGCAGGGTTTTAAGCACAACATATCAAAGGCGTGTACGAGATTGCCTGGGCTGCCGCCGTTACTAAGCCAAATCAAATCGGGAGAACTAAGAGGCCTATTTTAGCCCGGATAATTCTGGCTTCCCCCGCCCTCCTCTCCCTTTGCTGCCATCCAGCGCCCCCACCCCCCTTGCCCCCTCGTATAGGCCCCTCTCCTC